>AWOL01S0088786.1:0-24540 GCA_000715115.1 Nicotiana otophora | reverse complement strand
CTTATTTATTAATTTTTTCCTACAGTTTGATTGCATCCTTTCGCTTCGGTGATCCTCTATCTTATTGTTGTTACCATCTGTTGCCACTGCTTTTTTTCATCTTGTTTTTAGCTAAGGGTATATCGAAAATAATCTTTCTACTCTTTCAGAATAAGGATAAGATATGCATACACATTATCTCCTCTAGTCCCCATTTGTGGGAACGGGAAACTCACTGGATTTTTTGTTGTTGATGTTGTTGTTATTTCTTCATAAGCCAACACAAGAACATGTCTAAAAAACTTCCAAATGCAAAATAACGAAGGAGAAACATCTCAGAAATAGTAGTATTATTAGACAGAAATAGTAGTATTATTAGACAGAAAAACATAGTTTTGGAACCAAGTCTTTTTGCCTTTTCAACTTCTCATCAATACACATGCATGCTTCCTTTCCCCAAGTCCCACCATTTTCAGACTGCCATGTCCCACTATTGACTCGTTTTTACCTAAGTTTTTGGACCAAAGGCCCACAACATACACCAACGCTTCTTTAATTATTGGAACACAACAAAAGCTCTATATATAGACTAATCTTCTAATACAAATTTCCCATCAGTTTATCAGCAATTATTAGGAGTATATCAGTTTAATTAGAGAAAAATCTCTTCTTCATAATCTAATCAAATGTCACATAATAAAATCCAATTACTCTCGCGTTCACCAAAGAAAAGAAAAAGGAAGAAGACTGGCAATTGACGTAATATTCATACATTACAAATTCTTGGATTACTCAGACCACAGAAACGCTAATAGCTGCAAGAATATATAAAGGGTATTATCACTTTTAGCCCGCGCCAGAAGTTATTTATTTTTAGTAGCTGAAAAAGTGTATAAAATTTGTATAATTTTTGTATACAACATACAAAATATATATATATATATACAAAAAATATATATTTTTCGGCTATTATTTTGAAAGCGGCTTTATAATATATATATATATATACAAAAAATATATATTTTTCGGCTATTATTTTGAAAGCGGCTTTATAATATATATATATATATTCCTTGATAATCCTGCAAAAAAACACATACACGTGTGTGGGTTGGTTGTTGTTTTTTGTCTCTCTCGATTACATGAACTAGTGAATATAGATGCAACAATTAAATATTCCAAAACGATTTAAATACATAAAAATAGAGTTATAATCCACAAACAATCATCAATAACTAATTCCATCAAAACCAAAAAGGAACTACTCTATAGACATGGAGAAGTTCTTCACAAATATAACTAAAGTATAGGAAAACATAAATTCAACCCAAACCCGGATCTTGAGTAAGGAATGATGAAATTCTTGTGCTTGTGTTCTTCCAACTCCTCCTTAGCCTCATTGGCCTCCTTAGGTCGAAATCTGTCCAAAAGTCGCATAAATGGTGTTTTTTCTGTGTATTTAAACTATCCCCAAATATACCCCAGACGAAAATACCCTTTTAGCGGAATTGGGAACATACTCTAACATTTTTGTACTACCGTGCCGCATGCGACGCGCTTGTGGCAATTTCCAATACGAGTTGCAAATCATTTTCTTGGCACATTTTGCACTGCTGCGCCGCCCCATGCGGCGCGACAATGTAAGTTTCTTAGAGTAATTCGTTTCTTTCCAGTTTTGACATCCTGACTTGGGACTCGACGCCCGAACAAGATCCCAGTTTGATCCCTTGGGTTTCTACTCAGACTTCAAAGCTCGAAATAGCTCGAATTTGCTCCGTAATATCTAAATAACTCGGAATCACTCCTACACGGCATAAAACACACAATAAATATAAAACACTACTAATTAAAGCTCAACATAAGTAAAATGCAGTAAATTAGAGTGCAATAAGCGACTAAAATACGGGATTATAGCCTACTATCAATATTCCCTTAAAAAAATATTTCAAAAATTGAGATCATCTCAAATATCCCATAAAATTACGGGATACTAATAAAGAGATCAAGATGTGGCCGAATAATTCTTGATAATCAAATACTTCAAGAAGATCCACAACATCCTTTCATGGAGATCAAATATATACCAAGGAAGTCTGTATCATCCTATGTTCGAGAAACACGCTTGTATACGGTCGAAATCGGGCTCGTCTATTGTATGACAAATCGGGACTGAAACGTGACAGGTTGAAACTCGACCCCAGATTATATCGAACCAAGGCACAAAGTTAAATTATCGAGCTCGTGACTCTAGGACCGAACAAGATCGAGAAAACTTTATCGGGCCGAATAACGGAAGGCCAAAATATTCGCAATCGGTTGGATATCACGGCGGAAATCTCGACACGTATCAAGGAGAGGCTGATTAATTAGCAACTTATGGGATTTTTTACCTTTTATAGAATTGTATCAAGAGTAGGGGGCCTAATCATTTGTAAGGGACATCAAGAAACGCATCCAAAGCAATATACTATTATTTCTAGTTCTTATTATCTTGTCATTTTATACCGACATCAATTGAGGCATTTCTTGACTCGAGGTTGACCAACCTTCAAGGCTAAGACTGTTCAATTTATGTGGTTTGCATTTATTTTCTTATCATTAATTTCAATATTAATCTGTTCTTTCAATTTGTATCAAGTTATATCACGTATCCTTAAAATCGCGTATAAATTCAATTGTTATCCGATTTTAGGGTAAATAATTTGGTGCACACCGTGGGGCTAAGGATAATAATGATTATTTGATACAAATCTCCATAACACACACTGCTTTACGCTTGCTCTTTGAAGTGTCTTTGATTCCAGGCTAAAATACAAAAATATCAAATTCTCAATTAGCACCTCTGCACGTTGATAATGAGTCCGGTCACCAAGATGAAAATAACAATATAGCACTCGGTAACGAGATACCACCTACTGATCCCGCTGGAATTCCGATCACAGATCCGATTGATGCTAATTCACATGTGGCTATCGATGCAAACTTGCCTACTGACCCCGAAAATAACATTCATGGTGGAGCCCGATCGGCAACTCGAAACACATAAAATGTTGAAGGGGACGGGATTAGTCTACGACTGATCTTCGAAATGTTGCAGGCACAACAGGCAACAATAGCTCAGTTGCAAAACCAATATCGTGTACCGAGCAGGGTTGAACCCGATCCTCCCCTGGAAGCCGCAGGGATCAACCGGTCATAGAAAGGTCGAACAAAAATGAATCGGGGACTAACCCTGAGATTATAAAGAAGCTTGAGGAATTGACGAAACTGATAGAATCAGGGGAGAAGAATATCGAGGCCAACGACAAAAAGGTAGAAACCTACAAATCCAGGGTAGATCAAATACGAGTAGTGCCGCCGATACTGAAAGGCCTGGATTCCAAGAAGTTAGTGCAAAAACCTTTTCCATCCGAGCGCGGCTCCCAAGCCGATCCCCAAGAAGTTTCGCATGCCCGAGATTCCTAAGTACAATGGAACGACCGACCCGAACGAGCATGTCACCTCTTACACGTGTGCCATCAAAATGGATGATCTAGAGGATGATGAAATCGAATCCGTCTTATTAAAGAAATTCGCAGAGACCCTGTCAAAGGGAGTTATGATATGGTATCACAATTTACCACCTAATTCTATTTACGTTTTTGCTATGCTTGCAGATTCTTTCGTAAAGACACACACCTGGGCCATCAAGGTTAAGACTAGGAAGTCAGACCTTTTCAAGGTAAGGCAGAAGGACAATGAAATGCTCAGAGAATTCGTGTCTCGATTCCAAATGGAACGGATGGACCTACTAGCGGTCGCTGATGATTAGGCCGTTCAAGCCTTTACCCAAGGACTCAATATTCGAAGCTCGGTGGCTTCACAGATTGAATCAGAATCTGATAGAGTACCCGGATGTTACTTGGGCCGATGTGCATAATCGGTACCAATCAAAAATCAGGGTCGAAGACGATCAACTTGGGGCTCCTTCCGGGTCCGTTTATCCTATCAGACCCATCGACAGAATCAAAAGAGATATTGACCGGGAACCGAGGTCGAACAGAGATCGGTATCAGCCATATAACGGGGATCAAATAGGCAATAGGTCCGGGTGAAACTCTATGAGAAGCGAAAGGAGAAATGACCTAGGTTAGAGCAACATGGAACTTTTGACCAAAAATGGCTTCGACAGGTGCATCGGGCCTAAAGACGCACCAAGGCTATCAGAATACAACTTTAATGTCGATGCTGCCGCCATTGTATCAACTATCGGGCGCATCAAAGATACCAAATGGCCTCGACCTCTATAAACCAATCCAACCCAAAGGAATCCTAACCAGATGTGCAAATATCGTGCTACTCACGGTCACAGAACCGAAGATTGTCGACATCTGAGAGAGAAAGTAGCTCGTCTATTCAACAATGGTCACCTTCGAGAATTGTTGAGCGACCGAGCCAAGAATCACTTCAGGAATAAGGATTCTAACAAACATGCAGAACAAGAAGAACTTCAACACGTGATCAACATGATCATCGGCGGGGTTGATATCCCACAAGGGCCGATGTTGAAACGGACCAAAGTATCCATCACTATGGAAAAACGAGCTCGAGACTACGTACCGGAAGGAACTTTATCTTTTAACGATGAGGACACAGAAGGGATCGTACAGCCCCACAATGATGCACTGGTAATATTTGTACTCGTGAATAAAATTTGGATTAAACATGTGTTAATTGATCCAGGTAGCTCGGCCAACATCATTCGATCATAGGTCGTGGAGCAGCTCGGTCTACAAGACTAAATCGTACCCGCAGTCCGAGTCCTGAATGGATTCAACATGGCATGTGAAACCACTAAAGGGGAAATAACATTACCACTCAATGCCGCCGGGACCATCCAGGAATCCAAGTTTTATGTGATCGATGGTGACATGCGATACAATGCTCTGTTAGGGAGGCCATGGATCCACAACATGAGGGCAGTGCCTTCGACCCTTTACCAGGTGTTAAAATTCCCGACGCCAGGAGGGATTAAGACTATCTACGGAGAGCAATAGCCGCAAAAGAGATGTTTGTAGTCGATGAAGTAATTCCGATATCAACACCTGCAACATCAAAGGAGACAAGGTCGAAAGCAAAATAAGAGGCCAAATAACAATCACCGATGCCATCCTCGGCCCAGCCAGATAAGCATGGGACTGACAAAGACGATGATTACAGGGTTCCCCGATCCTTTATAGTCCTCAAAAATTCTGACGCTACCAAATCAACGGAGCTCGAGCAGGTCATATTGATCGAATATCTACCCGATTAAAATGTATACTTAGGCACGGGCTGACTCCCGAGCTCAGGAAAAGACTTATTCAATTTCTTATAGCTAACATGGATTATTTGGTGTGGTCCCATCTTGACATGACAAGGATCCCCCCAAAGGTAACCACCCACAAACTAAGCCCGAACCCAAAATTCCCTCCGGTCAAGCAGAAAAGGAGGCCCCAGTCCGAGGCCAAACATGCTTTCATCAAGGACGAGGTATCTAAAGTCCTTAAAATAAGGTCCATTCGGGAGGTTAAATACTCGGATTGGTTAGCAAATGTAGTGGTAGTCCCTAAAAAGGGGGAACAAACTAAGCTTGTGTGTATACTATAAAAGTTTTAACAAAGCCTGCCCGAAGGACTCCTTCCCTCTGCCCAACATCGATTGCATGATCGATGCCACAGCTGACCAAAAGATCCTTAGCTTTCTTGATGCCTATTCCGAGTACAACCAAATACGGATGAACCCATATGATCAGGAGAAAACCTCCTTCATTACTAAGTATGAGACATACTGTTATAATGTGATGCCATTCGGACTAAAAAACGCCGGTGCCACTTATCAACGTTTGGTAAACTGGATGTTTGACGAACAAATAGGAAAATCGATGGAGGTTTATATTGACGACATATTGGTTAGGTCCCTGCAAGCAAAGAACCATTTAAAATATTTGCAGGAAACTTTCAGCATGTTGAAGAAGTACACTATGAAGCTGAACTCAGAGAAGTATGCGTTCGGAGTCAAATCAGGTAAGTTCTTCGGTTTCATGGTATCTAACTGAGGAATCGAGATCAATCCCGAAAACATCAAAGCTATCGAATATATCACGGTCGTGGACACCGTGAAGGCAGTGCAAAGATTAATCGGTCGCATAGCTTCCCTAGGGCGATTCATCTCGAGGTCATCGGAATAAGAGTCACCAATGCTTCTCGCTACTCAAAAAGAAGAACAACTTTTCATGGACCCCAGAATTGCAACGAGCCTTGGAGGAGCTCAAATGATATTTATCGAGCCCACCATTGCCTTCATATACCGAAAATAGATGAACAAATGTACTTGTACTTGGAAGTATCAGAAATAACGGTAAGTGGAGTCCTAGTTTGAGAAGAATAAGGTAGGAAATTTCTAATTTATTATGTTAGCAGGACCCTAGGAAAGGCCGAGACTAGGTACCCTCTCGTAGAAAAACTGGCGCTCGCTTTACTAAGTGCCTGTAGGAAACTAAAACCTTATTTTCAGTGTCACCCCATATGTGTTGCAACAACTTACCCGTTGCGAAATATTATGCATAAACTCGAGCTCTCAGGACGATTGGCTAAGTGGGACATTGAAATCAGTGGGTGCAATATTGAGTATCGACCCCGAACAATCATCAAATCTCAAATTTTGGCAGATTTCGTGGCCGACTTTACGCTGGCCATAATACCCGAGGTCGAATGAGAGTTGTTGGTGAACTCAGGGACGTCCTCGAAAATCTGGACCCTCTTTACGGACGGTGCCTCGAACACAGAAGGGTTCGGATCCTGCATCATTTTAAAGCCACCAATAGGCAATGTAGTTAGACAATCTATTAGGACTATAAAATTGACTAACAACGAGGCCGAATATGAGGCCATGCTTGCAGGTCTCGAACTAGCCAAAAGTTTGGGGGCTGAGGTGATCGAAGATAAGTGCGACTCCCTCCTCGTGGTAAACTAAGTTAATGGAACATTCAAGGTCAGAGAAGAACGAATGCAAAGATACCTGGATAAGTTACAAGTAGCATTACACCGGTTCAAGGAGTGAACCTTACAACATGTCCTCGAGATCAAAACAGTGAGGCCGATGCCCTTGCTAACTTAGGATCATCGGTTGAAGACAACAAGCTTAATTCGGGAGTAGTGGTGCAACTCATTAGATCAGTGGTAGAAGAAAGTCATGCCGAGATAAACTCTACAAGCCTGACTTGGGATTGGATAAACAAATACGTAGAATATCTGAAGACCAGCAAATTGCCCTCATATTCAAAAGAATCAAGGGCCCTCTATACAAAGGCAACCCGGTTTTGTTTGTCTGAGGATGGAACCTTATTCAGAAGAATGTTCGATGGCCCGCTGGAAATATGTCTAGGACAAGGAGATACTGATTACGTTATGAGGGAAATTCACGAGGGCACCTGTGGAAATCATTCGGGCGCCGAAACATTGGTTCGAAAGGTGATCAGAGTAGGTTACTACTGGATCGACATGGAAAAGGACGCGAAGGAGTTCATACGAAAATGTGATAGATGCCAATGAAATGCTCCGATGATACACCAACCCGGAGATCTGCTACATTTAGTCTTGTCGCCATGATCATTCATGAAGTGGGGAATGGACATCGTCGGCCCCCTTCTATGGGCACCCGGTAAGGCCCAATTTATTTTATTTATTTATCACTATTTTTCCAAGTGGGTGGAAGCCCGGGAATATGAAAAGGTCAGGGAGAAGGAGGTCATCGGTTTCATTTGGGACCATATCATATGTCGGTTCGGAATACCGACCGAGATCGTGTGCGATAACAAGAAGAAATTCATCGGTAGCAAGGTGACCAAGTTTCTCGAAGACCACAAGATCAAAAGGATCCTATCGACGCCCTACCACTCTAGTGGGAACGGACAAGCCAAATCAACCAACAAAACCATACTCCAGAACATTAAAAAGAGGTTTACCAACACCAAAGGGAAATAGAAGGAATTCCTGCTCGAAGTTCTTTGGGCATATCGTATGACCTCGAAGTCCCGTACCGGGGCCACTCTGTTCTCTTTGGTTTACGGCGCCGAAGCTCTGATACCGGTCGAAGTCGGAGAGCCAAGCATCAGATTCCAATATGCAATAAAGGAATCAAATGACAAGGCCATGAATACGAGCCTAGAGCTATTGGATGAAAAGCGTGAAGCCGCCCTTGTTCGGCTGGCTGCCCAAAAATAGCGAATCGAGAGATATTACAACAGAAGGGCTAACCTTCGATACTTCAATGTCGGAGACTTAGTGCTAAGGAAGGTCATGTTGAACACACGAAATCCAAACGAGGGAAAGTTGGGGCCGAACTGGGAAGGGCTGTATCATATCATTGAAATCACCGGAAAAGGATCATACAAGCTCGGGACGATGAACGGTGAACAACTACCGAGCAATTGGAATGTAACTCACCTAAAATGATATTACTGCTAAGGTACAACCTCACTCACATTATTCTATTTATATTGCGGACTAACTCTTGCAGGTGATCGACGAGGAAAAGTACGAGATTTAGGTCTGAAAGCACGCGTTGTACTCTTTTTTCCTTGATCTGATTTTGTCCCAAATGGGGTTTTCGGAAAGGTTTTTAACGAGGCAACAAGTAAATCATGCTAACTTAGAATCGAAGTCCGGCAACGAACCGGTAGAAACAATCAAAATAGTATTTGAGGCCTCACTTTGATCAACCTCGAACACTGGGGATCATTACCCTCCGATATCAACTTTAACATGGAAAGAGATTTTGGAATTGAAGGGTTTCGATCGATAGGATTCAATGTAAGGGCCAAACGGTCAAACGAACCGTGCCCACGTAGACTGCTCGAACCCTGACGCAAAGCATGTACACATACATTCTTATTATGCACAAGAATAAAGAGAAGTCTCTTCCTTGCAATCATCTTATATTCTTTAAAGAATATCCTACTTCCGATCTCTTAAAGGTAACGAGCCCAAAGGCCGCTTATAACCAAAGTACGAATGATCAATCTCTCACTCTAGGACTGCCGTCCGAAAACAAACTCGGATGACCCAAGCTACTAGACCTCGGGGGCATAAGATCTATTAGGCAACCCCCAAATTTTAAAGGCCACGACCACCTCCGCTCGGGGACTGTTATCTTGGGCAAGCCCGGATAACTCGGGAAAGCAAGTCTACCAGGCGACTCCTGAACTAAAAGGCTACGACCATATTAACACGGCTCAGAGACGTCCGAGACCCGTAACAAAAACTAGGCCTTCGAAAAAGAATGTTTTTCATTACCGGTTCTAAAGGCTACCCTCAGCAAACTATAATCCAAATTACTTACTTTGGAAAAATGTTTCCGGTAACACCGAACCACCAAGACTCCTTAAAACGGAAAAATGTAAAGGTGAGGTTTGTTTGAACCTTCGAACATAAACTAAGTTACTTCATGCTAAGGCATTTCGATCTTTGTGAACACAAACGATAAAATAAGGGAAAAATCCGAAAGCTGAAAGAGAAAGAAAGCCTTATATATATTTACCCAAAATTCTTTTTACAAGGGACAAATGGCCCCGATACAGAAATTTACATTGGCCAAAATGGCAAAGACAAAACGTTTAAAAATATCCTAAGTGGCATAATCTTCACCGGGAGTCGCCTCGTCGCCTTTGGGGCCTTTACCGCTTTAGGCTAATCCGAGTCTTCAGATCCCTCAGAATCCTCCTCCCCGGGATAAGCCAGCTTCCTATCCCTGGCCTTAGATATCTTGGCATTCTCGATCTGAGTCAACAGGTCGAAGCCCTAAGCTTGAACTCCTTCAAGGGCCTCCCTTCGGGATTTCCACTTCATGTGCTCTACCAAGTTTCTCGCTTGGACCTAAGTCACCTCAGCATCGGCCTTATGCTGGTCCACCCACTCATCAGCCTCGGCCTTAACCGCAAGAACCTCTGACTTGGCCACTTTGAGTTCCTTGGCCAGATATTCATGATCGGAAATCGCCAAGCTCAGTTGAGACTGGAGCTCCTCGATCTTCTTAGCATGTACCAAGGCCTTTTATTTTGCAGCCCGGAGCTGGACCTCAGTCGAAGCCAAATGTTCTCGGGCAGTCTTTTTTTCTGAGGCCAGATGGTCCATATTTTTCTTCCATTCTTTGGCCTCAGCCTTTACCGTGTCTACCTCAACCTGGAGCCGCTCGATTTGGCCAAGTCTCTTTTGAACCTGTGGGTTTGGGTCATTAGCCATTGTGTCTGAATCATTATCACTAAGTTCGAATACTCGTCTTACCTGCTCGACCATATCGACATGCTCCTTCCGAGCCGCTTCTAACTCAGCCTGGAGTTTCTCACTGAGGAGCTTATAAGCATTCCTCTTTTAGGTGAGCTCTCGAGCCTGAGCCTCATGTTGGTTTAATTCCACCCGGTATCAGAAGAAAGTTTCATGATGGAGCACCTAGGCCTACAAACATAAAGAAGAATGTTATGATTATTTGCAATTTAATCTAAGTACGTAATAGGAAAGCTTTCGAAGTTACCCGATTCATTGCTTGTTGATCCTATTTGAAAAGGAAAGGGGCCTCCATCTCGTCCATTTTGGCCTGATCTTCTTTGGTCACCAGGCATCGGAGATAGCTGGCAACCCCCACGGGGGCGGAGAGAACCCTGGCATCCTCCGGTATGGATATAACAATTGGCCACTTCCGGTCAGGATTTGTACTCGGGGATGGGAACTGGTCAACCAATCTCGGACTCGAAGAGGATCCGCTGGTTCCCAAAGGCGGCATCTTCTTTGGTACCGATAAGTCACCTAACCCGGTGACATCTTCCGAGGTGGTGGAATCCATACCGTCGAAGAAGTTATTGAAAGAATCGACCGCCCCTTAAGGACCCTCGTTTGGGCGTCCTTTCAGTGTTTGAGCCTCATTTATCATAAAATCATTGAATAAAGGCGACCCGGAGAGATTCACCCCGAGAGCATCCTTCAGTACATTGTCTTCTGCCTGAGGAGTGCCAGTCATGGTCTCTCTATCGACCTCATTAGCTCGGGGCAAAACAGGCTCGACCCTCCCTAGTTCGGAGGCCTCTGCCACTGCCTCTCTACCAGCCTCCCTGGTTTGAGGTAGCTCGGTATCGCTCCTCACGCGAGTCATCAGTTCAGAGTCTTCTTCTTCTTCTTCAAACTCATCCCTTAATAGGTAGAGCGAATCTGATGGGAGTTCTCGGGTGCTGGTAGTCTCTTTGGATTTGTGTACCGCCCGCCCCCTCAGTTTCTTCTTTTCCGGCCCCAAGGAACTCAGAGCTTTTCTCCTTTTCTTATCTTTATCCTACTTCAGAGCAGGTGATTGGGGGAGGTTGATTTCATCTCCGGATGGGGGCCTCATTGAAACATCCTTCCCAAGGCCTACAAAGAAAAAGAGATGAGCAAGCTCGGAAAGAAATCCAAGTGATGTCAGTTCTAGGAAAGAATCTTACCGTGAGAACGGGCCTCCTACCGACCTCGGAATAGGTCTTCTGTGATGCAATTCCCTCAATCCACTCCCTAAGTCGGGGAACTACATCTATTTATTACGTAAGTGGCAGTTAAGATGCAATCTCCCCAGAATTTTGTTAGCAGTTTTGATTGAAATAATAATGCTCTAGCTGTTTCTAGTAGGTGTTTGTTTTTTTCTTTCAACAATACCATTTTGCTGAGGTGTGTGTGGACAAGAAGTTTGGATAATGCTATTATCAGAGAAGTATTGTAAGGCATAATTGGAGAGACCTATTTCTAGGGCATTGTCACTTCTGACTGTTTTAATAGGAAGATTGAATTGTGTTTTAATCATAGATATGAAGGCTTTCAACAAAGAGAAGATATTACTTTTGGATTGTATTAAATGGGTCCGGGTTGCCCTACTATGATCATCCATAATGGTAAGAAAGTATCTATCCCTGGAATATGTGTGTGTGATAAGGTCTCCATATATCAACATGAATTAATTCAAATAAAGAATTAGAGATAGAAGTACTATGAGAAAAAGGTAGTATATTCTGCCTTGCTAGTGGACAAACAGGACATACAAAAAATTGTTTAGAAGATAAATCAACAAATATAGAAGGAATGAGCTTCATTTTAGCAAAGGGAATATGCCCCAGCCTATGGTGCCATAGTACATCATGATTATTTATACGATACACATCATTTTAAGGAACTAAAGGAATAGAGTTCAAGGAACTTTTATTTTGAATGATCTTATTAAGGGAAACATGAGAAACATTCTTAGGCTACACATTTTTATTGAAAACAGAAACAGGGAAGCTAGAACCAGGAGTAGACTGATGTTTATGAAGAAGCTTGTAAAGTCAATAGTCCAATTTACTAAGTTCCATTAGCTTCCTCGTGGAAAGGTCATGTATGAGAATGCATGAAGAAGAAGTAAACAGGATTAGACATTTAAGTTATTGAATTAATTTATGTACAGAAATCTGATTATAGTGAAAAGATGGAATGTATAGTACTTGATGGAGAGTCAAAGAAGGAAACACAGTAGCAGATCCAATAGAAGTAACCTTTGCTTTATATCCATTAGGTAAAGTTACTAAGTAAGGAGTAGTTAGTGGTGTGAGATTAAAAAGAATATCTTTATTAGAGGTCATGTGATCAGTAGCTCCACTATCTATAATCCATACACTTCTACTAGCCTCAGACAACAAACAAACATGAGAATTATTATCAAAATAAATAGGAAGAGATAAAACACTACCAACAAAGTTGGCAGAAGCCATCAGGTTGGATTGAGAGTTAGAATCAGAACTATTTGAGTATGTTGCAGCAATGACATGAGTTGTGAATATTGTTGTTTGGTTAAACCAGGAATGGATGAAGCTTGATCATCATAGGGTGGACCACGAGTACCATTACAGATCTGGGGAGAAATAGATTTCTGACCAGGATATGAACATCCAATCTCAGTAGACACATTTCTAGCTGCCCTCTTTCCTTTATTAAATTTGAAATTCTGGGGAAACCCATGGAGTTTATAACATTTGTCAATTGTGTGACCTGGTTTCTTATAATACTTATAGAACACATTGCCCCTGGATTGATTAAAGTATATCTTCTGATTGTACTGTTTTGGAGGAAATGGCTTATTGTTCATATTGGCAGAAAAAAGAAACAGACTCTAGAGTCAGTTGAGCAGTGAAATGAACTTATCTTTGATTCTCATCTTAAAGGAGTATATTGTATGCATTGTCAAGTGAATGAGGAGGTTTAATCATCAACAAATTACTCCTAACCCCCACATAAACTTCATTCAAACACATGAGAAACTGATGAAGCTTATCCTCCTCCTTATCTTTTTGACTACCTGGCTTAGCAGCACAAGTACATGAATTACCATGATTTTTATGCATTGTGCCCAACTCATCCCAAAGCTTATTCAGTTTGTTGAAGTATGAAGCAATGTCAAGTGATCCTTGCTGAGTTGAGGCTAATTTCTTTTTAATTTCAAAAATTGTAGTCTCTTTTACAACCCCATACCCACGGTTCAGTTATTTCCAATTACTCTCAGCAGTTTCTGAGCATTGGATACTCTCAGCAATAACTGGTGAGAGTGAACGAGTTAACCATGAGATTACCATATTATTGCACCTATCCCACAGTCGTAATTTTACAGGGTTGTCATTAGTAGAAGGTCTAGGACAAGAGCCATCAACAAAAGCAATTTTGTTTTTGGCAGATAGAGACATTATCATGCTTCTCTTCCACCCCTCATAACAAGACCCAGAGAAAGAGGTACTGACTAGACACATTCCAGGAATATCAGAAGAGTCTATGAAAAGAGGACTCTAAGGGTCAGGACTATACGAAGTTCCAGCAGAATTAGTGTTAGGGTTTACAGGTATACTTGAATTCACCATAGTGAAACAAGTAGGAAAAAAATGTATAACAAGATAAAGTCCAGAATCAATAGAATCAAAAATGAGAAACGATCCTTAACATGCATTTAGAAGGAAAAGACAGAAAAAAAACTAGGGTTACTAATTTTCTTACTTTATACTCGAAGAAGTGAGCCTTGAAATAATATAAGCTGATAGAAGCTTGTCGGAATCAGAAAACAATGTCAACGCCCGAAAGAGAAAGGAATTTCATCGTCGGTATCTCAGGAATACCGTTCACAAAAAAAAATAACAAGCTCACAACTTTTTTGATTCAACCAACATGGGTAACACCGCTCCATAGCTCACCCTCAGATCTACCAAAACACTCGCTCTGATACTATGATAACATTGTGAATCGAACGGAAACGATGAAATTTAGCTAGAGTTACGTTTGGGGTGAGAGCACAGAGAGAGAGAGAGATCCTTTCTTATTCAATTGAACAAAATCTGAGATACATATATATATACAAAGAGCAAAATAGTAGCCTCCTATCAAATCTAACCAGATTATTATAAATACAGCTTTATTACATAGAGGGCTGACTATGGCCCAACTCCTAAAGGTTCAGGCTCAAATATCTCTAATATCATGTAACTCCAATACGCCCCTCGTGGGGATTCAACAAAACCCTGTGTGGTTAAACTTTTTCCTTCTTCATTTAGATTTAGTTTTAACATGTCCTTATATTTTCGCTTGGAGTGCGTTTGGCCAATCCATTGTTAGTAAGGCAAGATACAGAGAGAAGTTCTGGAAGCTAAGTAACAATATGTGGCTTCTGCTTTCTTGATGAATGTTCGGCACCAGAAGAGTCAGACCACTTGTTGTTACCTCAATTTTTGTATATTCAGCTCCTAATGTATAGTTTAAAACTCCTCGAAGATATCGAGTTTTTTTCTCAGGAGGTATTGCCTTGTAAATCGCGTATTTTATGCTTTGATTGAAAATTGAACTGTGCATATCACTTGCATTATTAGCAGTGGGATTGAAAATCCAAAGACAGTGGCTGATGTAGAGGTTGGATAGCCGGTGCATTACCATTTACTGGTTTCGTAGCAAATGACTATATTAGCATTGGTGAAACTTAACAGTAGGTCGAATATTTAATTTTATGCGATTGTCTTTGAATTTCAAATTTTAGCTATAGGTAAGTGGGAAAAAACTAAAGAAGTAAGATCAGAGAAATCGATTCACAATGAATATCCACTTAAAGAATGTTATATAGATTAAGGGCATCTTGTAGCATAATAGAGTAGATAGTTTTTGTATTTATATAATACATAAGTCAAATCTATATTTTAATATCATTTCAATTGTCACGACCCAAACTCCCTCCGTATAACGTTGTGACGACACCTAGTCTCTACGATTAGGCAAGCCTAACAAATTACAGAAAATAACAAAACAAAAGTAAAACTTGGCAACTAACACGAGTGGATAACTGAATAACTAGTAACAATATCGCTCGGCATATACAATAACCAATACTCTATAAATACACAGTCTTCCCAAAATCCGGAACATCATAAGTCACAAGCTACAGAAGGAAACTAGTATCTTTATATACCAGAGTCTAACAAAAGAAGTACGGAAGGTAAATAACATAGGAGAGAATAGAGGGGGACTCCGAGGTCTGCGGACGAGGTAGATGTACCTTGAAATCTCCGTACAACAGCAAGCACTCTCAGCTAGTAGTGGGGCTGATAAAAAGCACCTGGATCTGCACACAAAATATGTGCAGAAGAGTAGCATGAGTATAACACAATGGTACCCAGTAAGTGCCAAGTCTAACCTCGATCGAGTAGTGACGAGGTTAGGTCAGGCCCACTGGTAAATAATAAATAAGGAAGGAGAATATACAATATAATAAGAGATTGAAATTTAACAAAAGGAAACACAACAAGGCAACAATACAACACATAGGGGTAAACAGCAGGGGATCTCCCGAGATACCATCTCGTAGTCCCAAAACAAATATACAGGGATAACTCCCGAGGTACCGCCTCGTAGTCTCAAAAGTAAATATACAAGGAGAACTCCCGAGGTACCGCCTCGTAGTCTCAAAAGTAAATGTGCAGGGAGAACTCTCGAGGAACCGCCTCGTAGCCTCAAAGTACATGTGCAGGGAGTACTCCCGAGGAACCGCCTCGTAGTCTCAAAAGTAAATGTGCAGGGAGAACTCCCGAGGAACCGCCTCGTAGTCTCAAAAGTAAATGTGCAGGGAGAACTCCCGAGGAACCGCCTCGTAGTCTCAAAAGTAAACATACAGCTCAAACCGATAAATACATCAGTTAACAGCAAAATTACAACAGTTATAATAATAAAGAACAAGGAAAAGCAGGAAATCAACTAGGCATGCTTCGCAGAGTTCAAATAAGCAGTTAAAGCACGTAGACATGCGATATTAGACTAAATAGGATAACTACACATATTGGAATAGCTCAATTACGAATGAAAACAGGCTAATACCCATTTAAACGGTATAACTCAAATTAAAGGAAAAACAGGTTGCTACTCAGTAAAATAAATCGGGTTTTACAACAAATAGCATGTGTACGTACTCGTCACCTCACGTACACGGCGTTCACATATCACAACAGTACCAAATCCTAAGGGAATTTGCCCCACACAAGGTTAGGCAAGCCACTTATCTCGAACTAAGCTCAATCAATCGGTAACAATACCTTTTACACGAATATCTGACTCTAAATGGACCAAATCTAGCCAAAATCAATTATATACCATAAATACAACTATAAAAAACTAATCTAATTAATGAAATCAAAGCAAAAGCAAGAAATTAGAAAATCGCCCCAAAAAGTCGACCCAGGTCCAAGTCTCAGAATCGGGTAAAATTCACAAAATATGAACACCCATTCACTCACGAGTTCACTCGTACCAAAATTATCCAAATCTGAAATAAAAATCCCAATCAAAACTCAAAAACTTAGTTGAAGAACTTCTCCCATTTTCCCCAAATTTCTCAATCCTTAATTAAATGATGAAATCAACTATAGATTAGTGGAATATAACCATAAACGAGTTAAGAATCATTAACCCAAAGTTCTCTCTGAAAAATCCTTGAATTATCGCCTCAATCCGATCTCTCAAAGACCCAAAATGAAAATGAGATCAAACTATCGAAATTGGCCTTTTCTGCCCAGCGATTCGGCATCTGCGGACTACCATTCGCACCTGCGATGCCGCACCTGCGAAATTCCCATCGCAGATGCGGAGATGGCTTAAGGTCCAAAGATCCGCTTCTGCGGACCAGGGCACGCACCTGCGAGCCTGCTTCTGCGGATGACCTTCCGCATCTGCGACTCTGCCGAGGCCGCCCCTTTTCGCTCCTACTATCAATCCTCCGCATTTGTGGATGCGCAGATGCGGCTCCCATTTCGCACCTACACTCACAGACCAAGCTTGACCAAATTGCACTTGCGCTCCTCCTTCCGCACGTGCAATCCCGCACCTGCGGTCTCCCCTCCGCACGTGCGAAAACACTAGAAACTAGAAAATCTTCAACAACTATCCTAAGTCCAAATTCAATCCGTTAAGCATCCGAAACATACCCGAGGTCCACCGGGACCTTAACTAAACATACCAACAAGTCCTAAAATACCATACGAACTTAGTCGAGCCCTCAAATCACATCAAACAACACTAAAAACACGAATCACCCTCCGATTCAAACTTAATGAACTTGAAACTTTAAATTTCTACAACCGATGCCAAAACCTATCAAACCACGTCCGACTGACCTCAAATTTTGTACACAAGTCATAATTAACATTACGGACCTACTCCAACTTTCGGATTTGGAATCCGACCCCGATATCAAAAAGTCCACTTCCGATCAAAATCTCCAAAAATTCTACTTTCGCTAATTCCAGCCTAAATCAGCTGTAGACCTCCAAAACACAATCCGGACACGTCCTTAAGTCCAAAATCATCCAACGGAGCTAACGGAACCAACAAAACTCTATTCCAGAGTTGTCTTCACACAGTCCTGACTACGGTCAAAATCTTAGAACTTAAGCTTCCGTTTACGGACTAAGTGTCCCAATTCACTCTGAAACCACAACAACAACCTCCCGGCAAGTCACATAAGTAGAAAGAGATACGGGGAAAGAAATAAACAGGGGATCGGGACTATAACTCTCAAAATGACCGACTGGGTCGTTACAAAATCGAGTAGTGTCACAATATAAAGGCAACACATATTTATATATCCCAAAAAGCAATGTAAGACTCATTTTGTTTAAAAAAATGAGTTTTAGATCTTATTTTAACTTCAAAGATCACGAGATAAAGATTGTCAAATTCATAGAAGAATTTAAACTCTCAACCAATGTGGGATATTATTCATCTCCCGCAAACTTATGCTCGGATAAAACTTGTGTATTGATAATATAACGTGAGTCAAATATTGAAAAACACAATAATACAAATAATTTTGGATCTAATACCAAGTTAAAGAACATGAATCATTGAGCCTAACTTAAAAGCTAGTTCATGAGGTGGTTATTGTGAATAAAACTCTCTTTAATATATTTTGAATATAAAAGTCAATAAATTTGTTAAAGATGTTTCTGTAACAAATACTTCATTGAACAAATCACTTTTGTTTATCTCATTAATTTAATTATATTTTAAATTCTTCTCTTTCTCTTAATAGACGCATCAAGTCAAATTTGAACTTCTAATAATAGGATGTAGAAAGTAAAAAATATTTAATTTTTGATATGCCCTAGTTCTATTGACATATCTTAATGTTGACTATAGTTTAATTAATAGACATATCGTACCCGTTGTTGCATATAATTAAGGGTAATTAGTTTTACACATTTACATCATTCATACATGTTTGCAACATATTTTTGCAATATGAAAAAAACAATTGGTATACAATATAAATATGAAGAGACATAATTTTATTCATAAATAATGTGGGTACAATTCTATTTGTTCCCTTGATTCTTCTCTCCTAATTATCTCTATGATTTGAGGACTGGAGCAGCATTATTTACCCTAAAATCGGATAACAATTGAATTTATACGCGATTTAAGAATACGTGATATAACTTGATACAAATTGAATGAACAGATTAATATTAAAATTAATGATAAGAAGATAAATGCAAACCACACAAATTGAACAGCCTTACAAGATCTTGATAATCCAAGAACCGACAAAGGAGCTATATTGCCCGGACACAATTCAATAGATGATTTTGATTTGGGTATGGGACAAGGTTTCTACAAAGAAGGGGACGAGGAAGAAATGCTAGATGCTGCCTTTGCAATCGTAACTAGGGAAGGAGATCTTTCACCAACACGCTTGTGAAGTGGTTCAAACAAAAGTAAGAAGAAGACACTTGACAGGCAACATAGCTGGGATGGTAAGATGACACAAGAAGACGTGATTAGGCGATTGCCAATGAGGGTTGCGAAGTAAAAGGTGACTGCACCTACCACCTCCACAAGATCCAACAAGTCCAATCGATCTAGAAAAAAATGATGATGTTAGAAGACATTTCGAAGAGGGTTGATGACGAAGATAAGGTACTACAAATCGAAGAATTCACAAAGCAAGAGAAAAAAGGGCAAGACAATTATTCATACATAATTTTATTTTACCATTTTATTAGCATCACAATATGTAATATCATCATAGAGTGCGTTATAAACTCTATGATGATCATACAATATTTAGTTTTTTCAAGTTCATATTTTTTACATGTTGCCTAGTACATGAGGTTGTTCATGCCTCAATAAGAATTGAAAGGTAAGGTCTAGCTCAGTATGTGTTTGCTATTTATCCTATGCCTTTGAAATATATCCAAACGGCAATGAGATCGTTCTCCCTCGTGAGACTCTGCCGGAAGCCACATCGTGAGTCTGTCACTAAAAGGCAATGGAGGCGCATAGGGATGACTATATAGCCAAGGCATAGAGGCAACAATACTTTGCTATAGCCCTCCTTACTTGTACTCTTCCTTTGTCATTTTTTCCACTTATATTATTAATAAAATAGCTACTAGGTAGACCGCCTAGTAGTATAATTTTCCAAAAAAAAAAAACAGCCTTAGCCTTGAAGGTTGGTCACCCTCGAGTCAAGAAGTGCCTCAATCGATATCAGAATAGAATGACAAGATAATAAGAACTAGAAATAACAGTGTATTACTTTGGATGCGTTTCTTGATGTCCCTTACAAATGATCAGGCCCCCTTTTATATAGTAGGGGAGACCCACTCTTGATACAATTCTATAAAAGGTAAAAATCTCATAATTTATTAATTAATCAGCCTCTCCTTGATATGTGCTGAGATTTCCGCCATGATATCTAACCGATTGCGGATACTTTGGCCTTCCGTTATTCGGACCGATAAAGTTTCCTCGATCTTGTTCGGCCCCGGAGTCACGAACTCGATGATTTAACTTCGCGCCTTGGTTCGATATAATCTGGGGTCAAGCTTCAACCTGTCACATTTCAGTCCCGACTTTTCATACAATAGACGAGCCCGGTTTCAACCGTATATAGATAGTCCCCTCGTTTTTCGAAGAGAAGACGACGAGAAATGATATGAACTTTCAAACCTTGCTTCGATAAATCATGACGTAAGAGACAAACGGTAACTTAAACGTCCCGTCAGTCCAATATCCAAGGCATTAAATATGTGTCAGTTGTTGGTCGACCATTTCGGGTATTGAATAGTCATTTGCAAATTATAAATACTCCATCCTTCCATCCATTTAGAACTTTTACATTCAAACTTTGCTCTGGTGCTTTTAAGAAAATTTCAGCATATTCATTCTCTGGTTTTCTAGCTTAAGTTTAAAACTTCCTCCATTCTAGTTTTCTGAAAACTTTCATAAATTATCCGCCAATTACGCCCTCTCTTTCATCAGTACCATCTCTTCACCCTTATTCAGAAGCAATGGCAAAGACTTCAAAATATGTTCCTCAAAAGGAAACTCTCTCTTCCTCAAGACATTCTGAAGAAGAAAATATTTCGTCTACTATTGTCGAGGAAAAGACACTGGAGCCCCTCTTAACTACGTTCGTTCCTGCGGGGTGCACAACTGGTGCTGACTTCAAAGTTGAAAAAACCTCTTATGTATCGGGTCGATGCGAGCCGGTCTCGAGATATATATGCTCCATCACTAACAATCTCCTACCCAAAGTCAAGGAAGATTATAATTGGGCTGGTAAACACGTGGCGGTGCCTACACCCGAGGAGTCAATCACTACCCACGTGGAGGGTTTTCTAAGTGTTTACACTTATTCCTTCACGTTGGGCCCTCTAGACCCGGTCATTACCGCCTTCTGTAAGAGGTACGAGGTGACTCTCGATCAAATCCATCCCTCCTTCTGGAGGATAGTGATTCTCCTCCGCTTCTTTGTAAGCAAAATCGACAAGTTCCCCTTCACCATCGACCATCTCATGCGTTTGTACAGTCCCCGACTCTACCGAGGGGGATTTATAAAGCTTGACCATCGGGACACAAAGGTCTTCTCGAGCATAGATGAGGACCGAGACCGAGACTGATTGGGCTGGTTCATTCGAGTTAATACCTCAGATCTAATCCCGTTGGAGGAAATGCCATTTCCTGAGAAATGGAACATGAAACGTAAGTATAACTTCACCTTTAAGATTTTGTTTATTGCTTTTCCTTTTACTCTCATCTAATCAATGTTTCGTGGTGCAGCTGTTGCTTGTTCAGCACACTTCTACTTTGGTTTGCAAGCTCCAAAAGTCTCTTTATGGTCTAAGGCAAACCTCTCGTCAGTGGTATGCCAAATTATCAGATGCTCTTTTCTCTAGGGGTTATATTTCTTCCTTAAATGACTATTCTCTCTTCATTAAGAAATCTGCCACTTCCACTGTTTTTCTTGTTGTGTATGTATATGATATTATTCTTACGGGTGATGACCTTCATGAAATTTCTGCCCTTAAGGAGTTTCTGAACAATTAATTTAAGATCAAAGATTTGAGTTTACTTAACTATTTTCTTGGCATTGAAGTCTTATATGATGAATCTGGGGTTATTCTTCATCAAAGAAAGTTTATTGCTGATTTACTTCATGAATTTAATTGTGATTCTGTTTCAGCTGTGGTTTCTTCTCTTGAATTGGGTGTAAAATTGAAATATGATGATGGGGAGTTGTTGCCTAGGCCTGACACTTACAGAATTTTGGTTGATAAACTTAATTTCTCACCCACACTAGGCCTGATTTGTGTTTTGATATTCAACACTTAAGTCAGTTTCTCAAGTGTCCTAGGGTGCCTCATATTAATGTAGCTCTTCACACTTTGAGATATTTGAAAGGCACTCCTAATGTTGGTTTTTTTTTTCAACAACTCCCATGATTTCTCCATACTTGCCTGCTGTGATAGTGATTGAACAACGTGTTCTGAGTCTCGTAGCTCTGTTTCTGGGTTTTGCATATCTCTAGGAGGGAGTTTAATAAGTTAGAAATTTAAGAAATATGTTGTTATCTCCATATCCTCTGATGAGGCTGACTATCGGGCAATGAGTAAGGTTGTGGCTAAGTTGGTTTGGTTGGTTCGCTTACTCGCTGATTTGGGTCTTCCTATTGCGTCTCCTGTTCCTGTTTATTGTGATAATCTAGATGCCCTACATATTGCAAAATATCCTGTGTTTCACGAACGTACTAAACACATTGAGTTGAATTGTCATTTTATATGGACAAAATTGGCTGACGGTCTTATTTCCTTGCATCATATTTGTACTTCTTCTCAACTGGCTGACATATTTACATAGGTGGACATCATCATTTATTGCTTGGCAAGTTGGGCGTGACTTCACCCTCCAACTTGAGGGGGGTGTTGGAGTTACATGACATTAGAGACATTTAGGCCTCAACCATAGTCAGAATTAGTAAAAATTGCACGGGGCACCCTATTTGGTCACCCCCATTTAACCTATACCAACTTTTAAAAAAGGTTTTAACTTGTACCCACTTTTTAAACAACTTCAGGCCTCTTTCTCCTCCCCCTTCTCCTCATTCATTTTCTTCTTCTTCTTCTTCTTCTTCTTCTTCTTCGGGTGATATTATTCTTTCCTCTAGATGATATCATTATTCATATGGTACAAGGTGAGTCTCGAAACGGTTGTGTGAGTTGCCAATAGGGACTACCCAATTCCATTTTTATTAACTGAACTTTTCGTTATCACTATTGATGATTGTAATCTCAAAGTGTTGGACTCGTCAAGGAACTCATATTTCTGAACACAAGTAGGCACAAGTGAAGTGCATCCTCTAGGAACATAAGTAGACACAAGTGAACACAAGTAAGCACAAGTTCGACAATTAATAAACTGAAGTGCATCCTCTAGGAGCTGGAGTTCAGCAAATACTAAACAAACTCCAGCTCCTAAAATGCTGAAGTTCAGCAGATACTAAACAAACTTCAGCTCCTAGAATGCTGAAGTTCAGCAATTACAAAATAAAAATTTCAGCCAAAATTGCTAAAGTTCAACAATTATTGAACTGAAGTGCATCTTCTAGGAGCTAGAGTTCAGCAAATACTAAACAAACTTCAGCTCCTAAAATGCTGAAATTCAGCAGATACTAAACACACTTCAGCTCCTAGAATGCTGAAGTTCAGCAATTACAAAACAAAAATTTCAGCCAAAATTGCTGAAGTTCAGCAATCATTGAACTGAAGTGCATCCTCTAGAAGCTGAAGTTCAGCAAATACTAAACAAACTTCAGCTCCTAAAATGCTGAAGTTTAGCAGATACTAAACAAACTTCAACTCCTAGAATGCTGAAGTTCAGCAATTACAAAACAAAAACTTCAGCCAAAATTGCTGAAGTTCAGCAATTATTGAACTGAAGTTTTCTATTGCACTATGAACTGAAGTTTGCGTGATTGCCTTTGCAAGTCAGGCCAAACTTCAGGCAAAAATATATGATGTTTTGCTTTGATAAGGCTATACTTCAGGCAAAATATTCTGAAGTTCAAACTTCAGACATAAATTTTTGCTACTTCAGGCCCGTATGTCTGAAGTTACCTGAAAAGTGAATACACTTGTAATTTTTTTTGCAAAGCGGGTATAGGTTAAAAAGTGACCCAAAAACCGGATATAGATGCAAATCCCCCTCAAAGTTGGGCCATAGTAAGAGTTGGGCCATAGTCAGCCCACTATGTAATAAAGCTATATTTATAATAATCCGGTTAGATTTGATAGGAGGTTACTATTTTGCCCTTTGTATGTATATATACAACTCTAGAAGATTCTTAACTCAGTTTTTGTTTAATTGAATAAGAAAAGATCTGGTTCTTTCTCTCCATGCTCTCACTCCAAATGTAATCCTAGCTAAATTTCATCGTTTTCGTTCGATTCACAATGTTATCGGGGCCTTTGTATAATTATAGGTACGTGTATGTGTGTTCGATAGAATTCGATAACTTTGTGTCTTAAGAAATCTATTAATATGAACAAATTATTAATTTAAAACTTAGCAATTCAAAAGGGTTATAATCCATAATCTATAAGCTTCAATCCTAGATTCGCCTTGGATCCCCATCTGTTAATGCAACATGGTTCAAATGACTCGGAGCTACCCATTTTAAATTTATTTTTTCATAATC
>AWOL01S0088784.1:36720-173685 GCA_000715115.1 Nicotiana otophora | reverse complement strand
ACGCCAGGTTAGGTGAGGCACGGGGTGCTTGTCTCGCTCCTAGGTTCGGGGCGTGACACTATACTAGTGTTATTTATGCATAATTATGTATATTGGGTCGCATATCTAATGGCTTTCTCTATATTTTGTACATGTATTTAAATTGGGCCTGCCTAGTTCTCAAAGAACGTAGGCCCAAGTCATTTGCCTAAAGCTTTGGAGTCTGAAGCTACTGATGTCCGTCTTCACTACCTATTGGGCTTATCTTCCTTCAGGCCCAACTCATAGTCCACCTTTTCCCCCTTATCATTTTATGTCTGTTGATTATTATCACATGTATTTAACACTTATGGTATTTGATTGAATACTTTGCTTTATATCTTTTGAATTATGTTAGCAACCCAGGCAAGCCTCAAAGATGTAGGAAAAGATAAAAGAAGCATTAAGACTTAATAGTAAACAATTCTAATATGATGATAACTTATATTATTCATCTCTCAACCTTTTCAGTAATTATTTTCATGAGGTTTTGATACTATGACAGATTTACAAAGACATGATCTCCCTTTTAAAAACAAGCAGAATCAGGAGAGAACCAGAAACGATTTCCAAAGTTGGCTATTTCTGCAAAACACACACGACTGCAAATAAGAGCTTTAAATGGTTTGAATTCAAAGTATAAGTTTGAGAATCGATCCTCAAGGTATACCTAAAACCTATTTCTGCAAACAAATCTTTATTTTACCAGAGTTATAGAAGTAACCATACCCTTTTTCAAAAGACAAAGTATTTTAAAACATAACCATCTTTTTACAAAATTTGCAAATACAAAATACCATAGATATACCCCAAATTAACTATGTAGGCTCTTCTCAATGGTTTGTTCATAAGTTAAACTTACCTTCTCTTTTAGAGTGCATTTACGACTTTTTCTTCAAATGATAAGGCTTTAAACAACACATAGTTAAGCTATACATTTTAAGCTTTAATTAAGCAGAAAATAGACAGTTAATTCCTTAAACCTAGTCTAAGTCCTATGGATCTACCTCATGTAGATTTTACGGGGTACCTAACACCTTCCCCTGAGAAGAACAAGAATTCTTACCCAAAATCTCACCGGTTAGCTGACTAATTGAGAAATGATCTTTATAATTAAACAGGTACCCTAAAATACCTTTAAATATTAGGTGCCGACTCTCTTTTATCATCAAAAGAGAAACCACTAGTTGAATCTTGCTTTGACTCGTGCAAAATAGGGCACAACAATAAGTATCTAGCATAACCTCGGAGAAGTAGTGACGAGGGGTCGCCATCGACACTTACTAGTGGTCCAATAAAATAATATAATAAATCATAGCCAGATAAGAAACACAACAGTAACAATGAGGTAAAAACTATAACCCACATAATCCTCCAACATTTCTTTTGATGATATAAATCTCTCAAATCTCATGTGCTATCTCAATAGATCAGAAATATCAAGTGCAATCTCAAACGAATAAGGAATACCGTATAAGTACCAGGTCTCAATCAAAGGGGAATATCATGAATATTCGAACTCCTAGCGGTACCATATACGATTATGCCGAGGTCGTACGACCAGAGTGGTGTGTACACTACTGAGGGTCGACCAGCGCGAACCAGAGATGCATCCCAATATACTGCTGAGGCATTCGGCCCGACCCACAGGAAATGAAGAAACTTATCAAATTACGAGCCACGTGTTTACAACACAAGTACATGACCATAAAGTAAACATGACTTTTACCATTTATGAAATATCTCGCCAAACAACTCAAGGTGATAAAGCCCAGCCTAATATATTCCCAAATAAATTTCAATTATAAATTCAATTCATTAAGCTAGCAAATTGAGTTCAAATAATTCAAATATTACATGATAAAGTCCTAGGTCTACTCGGACATAAACATGCTTTAGCTACGTACAGACTCTTGTCACCTCGTGCGTACGTAGCACCCACCACTAGTAGCACATAACAATTTAATACCTACGGGGTAGTTTCCCCCTCACAAGGTTAGATAGGAGACTTACCTCGCTATGGAGTTCCATAACCGGCTCCAACGCCTCTCTAACATCTCAAATCGATGCCCATTAATCTGAAACTAGTCAAATAACATGCAAACCAAATACAAATATACTCCAACACCCATAATTAATCAATTTATAACAATTCACAACTCCACTCGAAAATTCAACAAAGTCAACCCTCGCGCCAATGTGCCTGGATTCCGAAAATTTCAAAGATAAACATTAGCCATAATTTCACAAACTCAAATATATAATTTATTCCCAATTCCATGTCCAATTTCGTGGTTAAAATCCAAAATTACCAAATTCTAAGTTTTATTCCAAAATCAAATATTTCTACAAAATTCCATGTTTACATCCATATATAATACATGTATTTATCTGACAACAAGTGGGAATAACTCACCACATAATAGATGATGAAAAGCTCCCTTCCAAGAGCTCCAAAAATTGCCTAACCAAGTGAAAATGAGAGAAAATTGAATCAAATCCCGCATAAAAATTAAATCTGCCCAAGTCCTTCCTCTTCGCGATCGCAGAAGTATCCTCGCGATCGCGAAGGCCAAGCCAACCCTGCCCCGAATGTCTTCTACGTGAACGCGACCAATAAAATGCGATCCGAACCTTTGCCTAAACAGCCAACATGAACGCGAGACTAGCTTCGCAAACGCGAAGGCAAAACCTTCATGCCTCAGACTAACGCCTTACGCGATCACAAACCAATCCCCGCAATCGCGAAGAACAACCTTCCAAACCTAGGCCACCTCGCTAACACTTCGTGTTCGCGCCACTTCTACGCGAACGCGATGAACCATCTGACCAAACTCATTGATCGCGAGCCTCCATACGTGATCGCGAAGATCAACTTCACCCAGCTCCCAATCAACAATACCCGATCGCGATGAACAACCCTGACACTAGAAACTAGCAATTGCAAGACAAGATGAAATGGTCCGAAACCACCCCGAATCACACCCGAGGCCCCATCCAATCACTCCAACAAGTCCCAATACTTTATCCAAACTTATCCAAAGGCTCAAAACGCCAAGAATAACTTAAAAATCACGAATCAACGATCAAAATCCTTGTTTCAACTTTCAAACTATCAAATTTCCACGAACGCGTCCGAATCATACTAAATCATTACATAATGACGCCAAACTTTACGTACAAGTCACAAATCACGATACAAACCTACTACAAGACACGAAATCCCAAATGGATATCTATAACACCAAAGTCCACTTCAAATCAAACTTAGGAAATTCTAAAACCTTGAAATGCCAAATTTCCACATTAGGCGCTGAAATGCTCCCGGACCATCCAATACTCAACCCAAACATATGCCCAAGTCCAAAATCATCATACGAACCTATTGGATCCTTTAAATCTTGATTAGAAGGTCGTTTACTCAAAAGTCAAATAGTTGTCAACTCTTCCAACTTAAAGTTTTCGAATTGAGAAATTCCCTTCCGCATCAACTCCGAACATCCCGAAATTCCATTCCGATTATGCGTATATGTCATAAAACATGAAGTGAAGCTACATAAGGCCTCAAACCGCCGAACGACGTGCTGGAGCTCAAAACGACCGGTCGCGTCGTTACATTTTTCCCCACTTAAATATATGTTCATCCTCGAACGTGCCAAGAACCATTCCGGAGTTGCTCAAAATTGTTGTTTAACACCTCGTGCACCTGCCCGTGCCACCACAACCCATGTGAGCACATTAGCTCGATCTAGACTAAAGTTCATTCATGCTACCTTAACCCACAAGCCTTAGAACCAAATTCCAACATCCATAATTATCTATGAGACCTGATTCTAACACTCGAGCATCGTATAAATCTCAACACGTTGTACCAAACATGATCATGCACCCATGCTGAAACTACACAATCCACTGCATAATTTGTATGCCCATAATAACATCCTCCAACCGTAGAAGTTGCAAATTCACTAACCCGATGCCCATAGTATACCGCATAATGCATATAAGACCTGATTCAAACCTAACAATACTTCAACGATTAAAGATACACGTAGAAGCTCATAACCACCTACCAAATGAATAAATCATGGAGTATCTCCGCTTGACAAGAACCATTTCCTCATTCTGAACTGATTATTGACATTATTCTCCTAATATACATTATATGATTCCGATTGCACTGATTCCAAAACCGACAACCTTGTCTCACCGAGTACAAGCCGCTTCACTGACAAGCTACATCAAAAACTGCCTAAACTATTATACAACGACATCGATGCATCATCAAGCCACAACTCAAATATGACTAGTTAAGAAAAAGCGAACTCAAGTAAAGAACCATCTAGCCCACGTAACGAATAAAACGGCCCAACAAATGCTATGAACCTATCTCAGAGATGAGAAACAAGACACACAAAATAAGTATAGGAACCGTACTCAACATCTCACTGTTGCGGAGTACAATTCGATCCTCACATCATACCCGTGGCGGCGTGCCACCCGATCCACACATAACAATCAATATGAAAATACCTATCGAGCCAAAATGCTCATACACATGAAATGTCTGAATACCGACCACAAGCATGCCAAGTGCATAAACATAACCCTAGAGAGATAGATAGCGCCATGCACTACAAAATGCCAAATACGACTAAGGTGCAATAATCGACCTGCATCTTGAGAGCCATCTTTCTCATATAACACCACAAGCTACACGGGATCACAACACATGCGCGAATAACCAAGTTGCCTCACAATACACATGGCATAATAGAGTATTACATAGAATAGGTGATGACATGAATAACATCCAACGCTCGAAGACTCCTCCATAAGCAATGCTATGCTAAATGAACACATCCGACCGATGTAGAGCATATGTTCACATTAGATCTACCAATGGACCTCAAGCCAATTTAAATCATCCAACACTAGGCCAATAACCTTTCAAGGATCCACAATGACCTTATTCATGACACATACAAGCAGTCGTCCTATCCGGAACAAACCCCCACAGTCCACAACAAAAGGAATAAAGTGCCTCTCATGCATAAACTCTCTTATTAACGATAGTACCAGAATCTCCATACATGATTTCAATCTCTAACAATCAAATGACTAACATATCACACTTATATGATCTTCCCGTGGGATATACTCCCACAACCTTCCGCACCAGGCAGTAAAATCTAAACATCAATGGGCATCGACCATGCTATTTCTATAGTTCTAGTCAAGCATCTACATTTCAGTACCAAACACTTCATCCACAAAACAAACCATCCTCAGGCGGCCCAGATATAGTGCCGGCATACTCTGAACATCTGAAATCCTCCCCCGCTCCTCCGAGTTTGTGACATTCTTATCAAAATCAAACTGTAACATTGATCATCAACTTACAATTTTTATACTACTCACTGCACCTATCATGTCGCTACGCGAGAGTCCATGAATTTCATAATAACTCCTAAAGCACTAGTAGAATAAATACTTCATTGTCTAGAATCCTTTCACTTCACTTATTTCAGATGAATAATTGCAAGACGCAACTGAATTCCCATAATTGCAGAAAATGCAAACCTCAAATCGTGGTCTAAACCGTCATAACTCTTCCAAGATCCATTTACACATAACAATGCCATCAGAATCAAATACCTCCAAATCAATCAAATTACGGTGTCTATCAAGCACGCACGTACAGCCACAAATCAACTGTATAGCCTTAAAACACCGAACGAACTGATCATTTCAACAACCATGCTGATTCAAACCATTACTAACTGACTCAACTTCTTCCAATTTATTCATGACTTGCCTTAAAAATAATAGTTCTATTCAAACACATAACGGACCTTAAACAACACTTATCCCGAATGACCCAAATCACGAGACCACATCATCACATCAGCCACCTCATACCCCCCTCATGCACTCTATAGTATCTCCAACTGATACACCCGTTCTGAAGACCTCCTACGAATCTGAAGTTGTTTCTCCCATTTCTCCAACATTGCACTGCAAATCTGTTGACAATATAGTAATTCCCCAAGTATCCTTTACTCTCTGCTGCAAACCTAATGCTCAGCCATATAACAAACCCAAAATCCTTAGATACCGCACTTAAATTCTTGAACCCACTAGAACCATTATTTAGAGTCATCCACTCTGACCTAGTCCCAAATATAACCAAACTCTAGTGCTCTGTTAGCACATGAACACTCCCAAAGAAGCAACCGGATGAATTATTTTCCTTGTACATCACATCCGCAAGAAGCATAAACTCTGAGTCATCCCAAAATCTGTACATGAATCGAGAAGGTGAAATATAGCACACATTCATCAAGTTCTTTGCCCGAACTTCTCTTGATATTTTATTTCCTTAGTCCTAACTAATCTACCAATGTACCGATAACCCAACACTGCTAAGGCACACAACCGCGTGACACTATCATAGATGGTGGGCTCCCTCACTTAGCTTTAAGCTACAATCACATAAGTCTGGAACACACAATAACTCCTCCTTCTCAGTTACCATGATCGCGCACCGTTAACTTGCCAAATTTCTCATAACCCATTGTTAAAATTATTATAAAACATTCTCAATTATCAGCCATAATCGCACATTCGACCTCTTGATAGTCGTACCATCTTTTTCAACCGATCAAAGCTCACATCGCAATGCATGCCTCCCACTGGGTAGAAAGTAGAGCTCTTTGTAGGAAGTTGATCGAAATTATGCTACCGCTTACCTGCTCACAGGGGATAACCCACCAGTGGAATTCCATATCGACATCTTCCAACAATGTTGCCCCGGGTACAACTACCACAAAATTAGTAAACCCTCTTTAGCACATGCTCGTCCATAGGCTATAAGAGTCCGTTCATTCCCCAATTAGCATCAACCGAAAGTTCAACAATATGTTCCAAAACTCGAAGTTATGTTGCATCCCAAAACGATAATCAAGCTTTCATACCCCTCTTCATTCCAAGCAAACTCCTTTATGTCATATTTAAGCTTCCTATGTATAGCAGCCACCATCCCAAATGAAAGTCATAGACTTAGTCATTGTCCACCATGATCCCCAATTCGCTCCAATCTTTCTCAAAGCATGAGGCTATCCTATCACATAATCCATACGCCACTTTGCCACTCCCACCTCGGTTAAACCATCTCCATAAGAAACTACTCGGCCTATGCTATTCACACTTTACCTATTAGCAATTCAGCCACCGCGAGACACCTCCCACCCTGTCCTTCCTCCTCCTTCGCTTTCAAAATACTGCCTCAAATCATAGTCCATCTTTGTAGCACCCGAAAGTATAAATTCCCACCAACTCTGAGCTTCCATAAAGATAATCTCTCGCGAGCCATCAACATTAGAAATACCGATTCGACTTTGAAGCTGCCATACACCGCCAACTCTGATAACCACTACTTAAGCACCATTTTACAACATCCTACCACGAAGGAAATTCAAAGGATGCCATAACACTGATGAGCCTTTAATGTGTTCCAACAGGGACGACGACACCACATCACAAATGAGAATTCCACCACGTTCAAAAATATCAAGTCTCGCTAATTTGTCAACCGAGGCCTGAACATCTATAGTACAATTGCCTTTCCTCCGCTGGAATTAAATGTCTAACCTCTAAACTATGAACCGAGTAATCCTCCTTTCGAGTCATTCACTACCGAGACACATAAATAAGCACCGTAATATTTACACCAACACTGCACGATAACAATGCATGAATATCATAACACACTGTGCATATCCTCGAAAGCATAGAAAAAACTAACACTAGGCTGAAATAACACAACATCCTTCCACAAGGCGACGATAATAGCCCTCCCGAATATGCAGGGAGAAACATCCTGCACCACATATGCAGTACTACTATAACTCCTTGATGCCCAATTGATAACAAGCACTCAACATTGTAGAAGAATGAGTAGGAATGAGATCAAGACATAAGCTTCAATGGAATCAAATCACACGACGAGGAATCAAGAAGGGAAGTACTCTTAACAGCCCTATAGCCTCTCGAAGAAAAGTACAGACATCTCCATACCGATCTACGAGGCTCTACTAGACTTGCTCATGACTCGTGAGACCCAAGTGAACTCATATACCAAGTTATCACGACCCAAAACCCACTATACGTCGTGATGGCACCCAACGTGGCTGTTAGGCAAGCCAACAGTTAACCATCTAACTAATTATTCATTTTATTACTTTTGAAATCATAAGTTTTATTAAATAAGCAAATTAATGCATTTGAAATCATGAGTGGATACAATTTTAGTAAGACATAAATAAAAAGGTGACAACATTAAAGCAAACCCATTAACATCAACTAGAATATCCCAAAACTCGGTGTCAAAAGTGTATGAGCGTCTGCTAAGGAGTGCAATAATAGTACAACATCTGTCTGGGATGTAAAATTGAAATGATAAAGTATATAAATATGATGGAGACTCTGTGGGTTGCGATGCATAGCATAGAAAGAAGCTCACCATAAAGTGCCCTAAGCAGTTGCGCCTACGCACCAACATGACCACGAAATGAACCTGTCAGATCTTGCATATTTAGGTCAAATGTGTAGCATGAGTACGTAAATCAATGCATACCCGGTAAGTATCTAGCCTAACCCCGAAGCAGTAGTAACGAGGGGTCGACATCGATACTTACTAGTGGTCCAATAAACAATATAATAAATCCCAGCCAGATAAGAAATACAATAGTAACAATGGGGTAAAACATGTAACTTACATAATCCTCCAACATTAATTTTGATGAAATAAATCTCTCGAATCTCATGTTCTATCTCAATAGATCAGAAATATCAAGTGCTATCTTAAACGAATAAGGAATACCATATAAGTACCAGGTCTCAATCAAAAGGGAATATCATTAATATCCGAACTCCTAGCGGCATCACACACGATTATGCCGAGGTCATACGGCCCGATCCAGAGTGGTGTGTACATTGCCGAGGGTCGACCGGCGCGAACCAAAGATGCATCTCAATATACTGTCGAGGCATTCAGCTCGATCTACTAAAAAGGAAAAAACTTATCGAATTACGAGCCACGTGCTTACAACAAAGGTACAAAAGCATAAAGTAAACATGACATTTACCATTTATGAAATCTCTCGCCAAACAACGCAAGGTGATAAAGCTCAGCCTATTATATTCCCAAATCAATTTCAATTATAAATTCAATTAATTAAGCTAGCAAATTGAGTCCAAATAAATCAAATATTATATGATAAAGTCCTAGGTCTACCCAGACATAAGCATGCTTTAGCTACGTGCGCACTCTCGTCACCTCGTACGTACGTAGCACCCACAAGTAGTAGCATATAACAATTTAATACCTATAGGGCAGTTTCCCCCTCACAAGCTTAGACAAGAGACTTACCTCGCTCCGAAGTTCATTAACCGGCTCCAACGCCTCTCTAACACCTCAAACCGATGCCCATCAATTCGAAACTAGTCAAACAACATGCAAACCAAATAGAAATATACTCTAACACCCATAATTAATCAATTTATAACAATTCCCAACTCAGCTAGAAAGTCAAGTCAACCCACATGCCCGGATTTCAAACATTTCGAAGATAAACATTAGTCATAACACCACGAACTCAAATATATAATTTATTCCCAATTTCATGTCCAATTTCATGGTCAAAAACCAAAAATACCAAATTCTAGGTTTTCTTCCAAAATCCCACATTTCTACAAAATTCCATGTTTAAATCCATATATAATCCATGTATTTATCTTACAACAAGTGGGAATATCTTACCTCATAATAGATGATGAAAAACTTCCATCCAAGAGCTCCAAAAATTGACCAACTAAGTGAATGAGAGAAAATGAGCCAAATCACGCATAAAAATCAAGTATTCCCAGATCCTTCCTCTTCGCGATAGCAGAAGTACCCTTGCGATCGCGAAGGCCAAGCTAGCCCTGACCCAGATTTGTTCTACGCGAACACGACCAATGAAACGTGATCGGGAACCTTTGCATGAATACCATATGCAAACGTGAGCCTTGCTCCGCGAACGCGAAGGCCAAACCTTCATGCCACTTCCATGAGAACTTGATGAACAATCTGACCAAACTCCATGATTGCGAGCCTCCATACACGATCGCAAAGAACAAATTCACCTAGGTCCAAATCAACACCACATGATTACGAGCGTATCATCACGATCGCAATAAACAACCCTGACACCAGAAACCAGCAATTTCAAAACAAGATAAAATGGTCTGAAACCACCCCGAATCACACTGAGGCCACGTCCAATCACGCCAACAAGTCCCAATACCTTATCCAAACTTATCCAAAGGCTCAAAACTCCACGAATAACATAATAATCATGGATCAACGATTAAATCCTTCTTTCAACTTTCAAATATTCAAACATCGAATGACGCATCCGAATCATACTTAAACATTCTGTAATAATGACAAACATTACGTACAAGTCAAAAATTACTATACGAACCTATTCCACGGCTCGGAATCCCAAACGGATATCTATAACAACGAAGTCCTCTTCAAATCAAACTTTAGAAATTATAAAACCTACAAAATGACAAGTTAGGCGTCGAAATGCTCTCGGATCATCCGAAACTCAACCCGAACATACGCCCAAGTTTAACATTATCATACGAACCTATTGGAACATTCAAATCCGGATTCCGAGGTTATTTACTCAAAAGTCAAACCTTGGTCAACTCTTCTAACTTAAAGTTTCCGAATGCGTACAAGTCATAAAATAAGAAATGAAACTACTCAAGGCCTCAAACCGCCGAACGACGCACAAGAGCTCAAAACGATCGGTCGGGTCATTACAAATAAATAATGCATAATTATTTTTTTAATTTAAATTAAAAAGAAACTAATTATTAGCTAACCTAACTAACTTTGTCCTAAAATTTCCAAGTGGCTTTTTATTATATTGCCACTTGGCATACTATGGTGTCTTTGCCTCTCCTATTATATATAGATAGATAGATAGATAGATAGATAGATAGATAGATAGATAGATTATATGGAATAAATAATTAAACTTTTCTTCTATTTTATTTTCAATATAAACTTTTGATTTTTATATTTTTTACTATGTTGCTTGTAATTATTTCAAATTCAAATTAGACTTTTCTTCTATATTTAAATTTAAACTCAAAAAGAGTGACTAATTATTAATAATAAATAATGCATAATTTAACTTTTAAAAAAAATTTAAATTCAATAAGAAACTAATTATTACCTAACCTAACTAACTTTGTCCTAAAATTTCCAGGTGGAGTTTTATTATGTTTCCACTAGTCATACTATGGTGTCTTTATGTCGCGACCCGGAATTCATACTCTAGGGACAGTGATGACGCCTAATATTTCACTTGTTAGGCAATCAAACGTTAGCTATATTTATTAACCAGTTTTAACAATTCAAATCAAATGATAACAATAACAACCGAATAGTCTGAAATAAGGTGATAACCTACTAAACGAAGTAATCCAAATACAATCCCAGTAACCGGAGTCACGAATACATGAGCGTCTAGAGTACTACAGATAATAGTCTAAATAAAAATAACTGTTTGAATCTAAATAAAGAACAATGATGAAATAGAGGGGGACTTCATTGCTGCGGACGCCGTGCAGCTGTACCTCAAGTCTCCATGGGTAGTTGGATCCTGGCAATCTCACTAAGCGTTGCTGGGTCTAACTCTGGTATCTACACAAGAAGTGCAAAGTGTAATATGAGTACAACCGACTCCATGTACTCTGTAAGTGCCGGGCCTAACCTCGATAAAGTAGTGACTAGGCTAAGGTTGCAACTTACAATAACATGTATGCAATAATAATAATAACAGGAAAATAGGGAATGGAAGTAAAGCAGTTGATTCATGAAAATGAACTCGAAATGCAACTACCAGAGAGCCCAAAATAACAAGTCTCGTAGTCTCACATCATAATATCGAGGCAAATCCAAAAATCACAAACAAGTATCACACATACAATCCATTGCGGCGCGCGACCAGGTCCCACCGTATATCATCTTTCAATATCATAATCCGTCCTTATACCACCTTACCTTTCAATTTCTGTTGCAGCGTGCAACACGCTCCCCAAACAATTTCAATCAACATAAACAATTCAACAACCAAATTTACAAGAATTTCTACATCAAGTGCGTAAATGTACAAGGTAATAAAGAACCACATAATAATCATAGAATCTCTAACAACTCGAAGTCTTAAATTTACCAATTTGTCGGTATCTAACAACTAAACAACTCACGCAAATGAAACCACATTATAGAAGGCAACAAATATTACAAAAGAACAACAGGACAAATAAAGCATGTGGCAATTAAGGTATGCAAGTAAAACAAGTAGGGGCAAGTAGAAAATAAGCATGGAGTCATGGAAGGAACTGACAAATTTAGACAAGGAATAATTAAATGACAAGTAACAGTTATGGCATGGAAATCAAATAAGGTTTGCAACGATTAAGGAATGAAGCAAGATATATCTTGAAATAAACGAAAACATGGAAACAAATATCATGACGGCGTATATACGCTTGTCACCTCGCATATACGTCGTTTTATCACATAATCCACATAATACATAGTTCAAGAATTTCTAATTCCCTCAAGTCCAGGTTACACCCAACATTTACCGCACTACACGAATCAAAGAAATCAACTAACCATGGCCTTGCCTTTCGAGCAAGCCTCCAAACCAACCAAATCTAGCAAATATAGTTCAAATAATTGATATAGGCTTTAGAAACTACCCACGAGTGAAAAGGATTCAATCTTTAATGATTTTGGATAAAGTCAACAAAATTCAACCCTGGGCTAGCTTGATCACAACCAGAGATCCGGACCAAAATCCAATTACCCATTCACCCCCGAGCCCGATTATGTGATTAGTTTCGAAATCCGACCATTATTTGAGGTCTACATCTCAATTTTTCAAAATCCCCAATTTCTACCTAAATCCCTAATTTTTACCATGAAAAAGCATGGATTAAATGTTAAAATCAATGGGTGATTATGGAAATATAAGGAAACAAGTCAAAATCTACTAATATATGAAGTTGGGATGAAAAACCTCTTCAAAATCGCCTCTAGGCCGAGTTCAGACTTGAAAATGAAAATGAGAAGAATCGCGATTTTGGAATGTTTTAAATCACTAGAATCAGGTCTTCTTCGCGTTCGCGAAGGACCTGACGCGATTGTGAAGCATAGTGTCTAAGTGGCCAATGCCCACGTTCGCGTATGGTAACCACTTGCCTCCCCTATAATCCCCTTAACCCACCGCGCTCGCGTGTGAATAGTCGTGTTCGTAGATGTTAGCAACTGGTTCTCTGCGTGCGTAGATGAACTCCGCTCCTGTCCCAATTTCCCCTTTGCAATCGCGAGAGAGAGCTTTGCGATCGCGAAGCACATTTCATCACTTCAACAAATAGCTGAAGCCTGCAATTCTAAGTCCAAAAATGACTCGTAGCCTATTCGAAACTCATCTGAGCCCCTCGGGCTCTAAACCAAATATGCACACAAGTGCAATAACATCATACAAACTCTCTCGCGCGATAACAATACCAAAATAACACATGGACCTACAAAGCGGACATAAAAATGCATGAAATTTTCAAAGAAACTCAAGAACTTCCAAATTCACAACCGAGTGTCCGAATCCTATCAAATCAACTTCATTTTGCACCAAATGTTTCAAAAATGTTTTAAATAGTAAAATAAACCTATACCAAGTTTCGAAATTGAAATCCGAACCCTGTAGCAGTAAAGTCAACCTATGGTCAAACCTAGGAAAGCTTTAAACCTTCAAGTTACTAGTTTTCAACAAATCACGTCAAATTAAGTTAAACACTTCCGAATTCAATTCCGGGCATACGCCCAAGTCAAAAATCAAGATACAGACCCACTGCGATCATCAAAATACTAATCCGTGGTTGTTTACATAAATTGTTGACCGTCGTCAACTCAAGTTATTTAAAGCTAAAAATCATGTTTTCTTTACTGTTTTGCATACAATCTTTCCGGAAAAGGACATGGACTGCCCACGCAAATCGAGACACACTAAATGGAGCTCATCGAGGTCTCGAAACACGAAAATAAGGGCTAGAACTCAAAACGACCTATCAGGTCATCACATTCTCCACCACTAAAAGAAACGTTCATCCTCGAACAGACATAGTAAATTACTTGGAATGGTGAAAATGTAGGGGTATCAACCCCGCATATCATACTCGGACTCCAACATAGCTGCCTCGATTGGCTGACCTCTCCATTGCCCTCTAATAGAAGGACAACTCTTAGACCTCAACTTTCGGACCTGCCGTGCTAGAATAGCTACCGACTCCTCCTCATAAGGCAAATCGTTGTCCAACTGGACTGAGCTAAAATCTAATACATGGTACGAATCACCGTGATACTTTCGGATCATGGAAACATGGAACACCGGGTGAACTACTGATAAGCTATGTGGCAATGCAAGCTTGTAGGCTACCTCACCAACTCTCTCAAGGATCTCAAAGGGTTTGATATACATAGGGATCAACTTGCCCTTCTTCCCAAACCTCATCACACATTTCATGGGTGACACTTGGAGAAAAGCCCTCTCTCCAACCATGAATGCAACATCACGAACTCTCCGATTGACATAACTCTTCTGCCTAAATAGTGTAGTACGAAGTTGGTCCTGAATCATCTTGACCGTCTCCAAGGCATACCGAACTAAATCAGTACCCAACAACCGAGCCTCCCCCGGTTCAAACCAACCAACTGGAGAACGACACTGCCTCCCATACAAGGACTTAAATGGAGCCATCTGAATAGTCGACTGGTAGCTGTTGTTGTTGGCAAACTACGCAAGCCGCAAAAACTGATCCCAATAACCCCTGAAATCCATAACACAGGCGCGAAGCATATCATCCAATATCTGAATGGGGGTGAAATGATGTACTAAACTCAACTCGTGTGTCCAAATCACGCTGTACAACCCTCCAAAAAGGCGATGTGAACTGCGTGCCCCGATAAAAAATAATGGACACCGGCCACCATGAAGACTTACAATCTCGTGGATATAGATCTCAGCCAGCTACTCTGAAGAATAAGTAGCTGCCACCAGAATGAAATGCGCCGACTTGGTCAACCTATCCACAATAATCCATACTGCATCAAATTGCTTCAAAGAGCATGGGATCACATCAACGAAATCCATGGTAATACACTCCCACTTCCACTCGGGAATCTCAAGTCTTTGAAGCAAACCGTCGGGCCTTTGATGATCGTACTTCACCTGCTGGCAATTCAAACACTGAGCCATATACTCAACTATATCTTCATTCTTCTCCACCAATAATGCTGCCTCAAATCGTGATACATCTTGGTAGCACCTGGATGAATGGAATGCCGCAAACTGTGGGCCTCCTGAAGAATCAACTCACGAACCCCATCCACATTAGGCACAGAAATTCGACCCTACATCCACAACACCCCATCATCTCCAATAGAAACCTTTTTGGCATCATTGTGTTGCACCATGACCTTAGGGACAAGCAAATGAGAGTCATCATACTGACGCTCACTGATGCGCTCATACAAAAAAGACCGAGAAACCAGCAAGCAAGAACCTGACTATGCTCCGAAACATCTAACCTCATGAGCTGGTTGGCCAAGGCCTGAACTTTTGATGATAGTGGTCTCTCACCATTTGAAATATATGCAAGGCTACCCATACTCATAGCCTTTGTACTCAAGGCATCAGCCACCACATTGGCCTTCCCGGTATGATACAAAATGATTATATCATAGTCTTTCAATAGCTCTAACCACCTCTGCTACCTCAAGTTGAAATCATTTTGCTCAAACAATTATTGCATACTCCGATGATCTGTGAATACCTCACACAACACGTCGTAGAGGTAATGCCTCCAAATCTTCAATGAATGAACAATAGCTGCCAACTCTAAGTCATGAACAGGGTAATTCTTCTGATGAACCTTCAACTGCCGAGATGCGTACGAAATCACCCTACCATCCTGCATTAATATTGCACCAAGCCCAATACGCGATGTATCACAATACAAAGTAAGGATCCCAAACCCGTACGCAATACCAGCACCGGAGTTGTGTTTATGAAAGTCTTGAGCTTCTAAAAGCTCGACTCACACTCATCAGACCACCTGAATGGGGCACCCTTCTAGGTCAATCTAGCCAATGGAGCTGCGATGGATGAAAACCCCTTCATGAACTGGCGATAATAACCCGCCAAAGAGGAAGCTCTAAATCTCTATAGTTGAAGTAGATATAGGTCAGTTCTGAACTGCCTCAATCTTCTTAGGATCTACTTTAATGCCCTCGGCAGATACACCATACCCCAATAAGGCAACCAAGTCCAACCAAAACTCACACTTTGAAAACTTTGCATATAACTGACTATTTCTCAGAGTCTAAAGTACAATCCGAAGATGCTGCTCATGCTAATCTTGACTGTGGGAGTAGATCAAAATATCCTCAACGAAGATGATCATAAAAGAATATAAATAGGGTTTAAATACCCGATTCATCAAATCCATAATTGCTGATGGGGCGTTTGTCAAGGCAAATGATATCACTAGAGAATCATAATGCCAACACCGAGTCCTAAAAGCTATCTTAGGGATATCTGATGCCTTAATCTTCAACTGATGGTAGTCAAATCTCAAATCAATCTTCTAAAACTCTTTGGCACCCGGAACCTGATCAAATAAGTCATCAATCCTCGGCAAAGGATACTTGTTCTTGATAGTGTTTTGTTCAACTACCAATAATCTATCCATATCCTTCTTTTCAACAAACAACACTGGCGTACCCCATGGTGAGACACTAGGCTAAATGAATCCTTTATCAAGAAAATCCTGCAACTGCTCCTTCATTTCCTTCAACTCAGGTGGGGCTATACCATATGGTGGAATAGAACCAGGATGAGTGCCAAGAGCAAATCAATATAGAAGTCGATATCTCTATAGGCTAGCATCCCCGACAAATCTACAAGAAACACCTCTAGAAACTCATGCAAAATTGGTACTGAATCCATGGAAGGAACCTCCATGCTAGGTTAACGGATATAGGACAAATATGCTAGACATACCTTCTCGACCATACTTCGAGCCTTCATATAAGAAATAACCCTACTGGTACAAGAGTGAGTTACGCGGGCTCAAGAGAGGTTCCTTCATGAAAAACTAGCTCAGAACTTGCACCTGACGTGCAAGTTTGAAGGGCATGTGTCACAAGCATAGCTGACCTCCAACACCAGAAGTCCTGCAATTTTAGCACTTTGTATATATATATATGTCATGACCAAAATCTAACCAATGGTCGTGATGGAACCTAACCACGACCTGATAGTCAAGCCAACATCCAACATAAACCAAAATAAGTCAAATACAGGATAAATTGCTATCATGATAAAAATATAACATAATAAGTCTCACAACATCAACCAAAGGCGGAAAATACCACCACAATCTCCCAAAGTTGTCACGATCCAAATCGGAGGGCCACGACGGGCACCCGGTGCCTTACTTAACCGAGTACCAACATAACGTATCTTTCTTATCACACCATCATGGTTAAATGGGCCAGAAGGGACGTCATGAGATAACCAGAATAAAACATAAGGGAATACTAGATATAAGACGACCCAACATGATATAAAAACTTATACATGTGACATACGGGCCTATACGGCCGACATGATCATTTGTACACTCAAAACATAGGCCGACAAAGCCATACAAGTATCCATATACATGACATACAAGCCTCTAAGAGTACATAAACGTCATAAAGTTCAGGACAGGGCCCCGCCATACCAATGAATACATGTCCAAATCATACTGACCAAATAGGCAACTCCGGAGCAAGTGGAGTGCACCAACACCTTCCGCTGTGCTGATAGCCTACTAGGAGGACTCTCAACCTATCTATTGGGACCTGCAGGCATGAAACACAGCGTCCCCCGGCAAAAAGGTCGTCAGTACAAATAAAGTATCGAGTATGTAAGACATGAAAGCAGTATATAAATGACATGAAAGAAACATGGAGTAAAGAACTTAACCTGTAAGTCTGAATAGCTCTGTGAATCATAAAACATTTATAATGTCATGAATATGCGTATAAATGTGTCATGACCCAATTTCTCCCTACGTGAACCGTCGTGATAATACCTAGTCTCTACGACTAGGCAAGCCTAACACTTTTCGGAAATGAAACAAAAGCATGAACATTAACTACTAACAACAACAAATATCTAATAAGCAACTGAATGCCACTCGGCATATACAATTATCACCTCTAAAAAAAGAACAAAAAAAACACTTTCCCAAAACCCGGAAACGCGTAAGTCACAAGCTACTAAGAAGTCTTAACTCTTCTATACATCATTTCTACGAAAGGAAGGAAAAATAAACATATGGGGGGATAGAGGGGGACTCCGAGGATCTGTGGGCGCGGGCAGATGTACCTTGAAGTCTCCAATAAGCAGCAGCGGCTGCAACTAGTGATGAGGCTGGTAAGATGAACCTGGATCTGCACACGAAAAACATGTGCAGGAAAGGGCGTGAGTACACCACAACGGTACCCAGTAAGTGCCAAGCCTAACCTCGGTCGAGTAGTGACGAGATCAGGTCAGGGCCCTACTGGTATAAATATAATGAAATAAGAGAGAATGAAATACCGCAGTAAAAATAAATACAGAAATCTAACAGGAATAGAATCAATAAAAGACAACAACTCAGAACACAGTGATAACAACAGGGGATCTCCCAGGATACTGTCCCGTAGTCCCAAACGTAAATGTGCAGGGGGTATCTACCAGAATACCGTTTCGTAGTCCCAAAATAAATATGCAAGACAGTGGGATTTACCGAAATACCGTTCCGTAGTCCCAAAGTAAATATGCAAAACAAGAGGATCTACCGGAATATCGTTCCGTAGTCCCAAAGTAAATATGCAGAAAAGGGGGATCTACCGGAATACCGTTCCGTAATCCCAAAGTAAATATGCAGCGCAAACAATAGAAATACAACTACATCACGAAATCTTACGATTTAGACTATGTACCAATCAAGGAGGAAGCAAGAAATTCACTAAGCATGTTGCACAAAATTTCACATAAACAATTAAGACACGTAGACATGTTGTTGTAGACTAAACAGGACAAATTCATATGCTAGTGTAGCTCAGTTAAAGGAAGACAGGTATTTTATTTAATGAAAACGGAGTTTTTCAACAGTATCCCGTGTACGTACTCGTCACCTCACGCACACGACGCTCACATATCAAACAGTACCAAATCCTAAGGGGAGTTCCCCCACCCAAGTTTAGGCAAGCCACTTACCTCGAACCAAGCTCAAATCAATTCGTCGCAATGCTCTTTCTACGGATATTCGACTCTGAATGGCTCAAATCTAGCCAAAACCAATTACATAACATAAATATAGCTACAAGAAACTAATCTAGCTAACGAAATCAAAGTTAAGGCAAGAAATTAGAAAAATGCCCAAAACGTCTCTCCGTGCCCACGTCTCGGAATCGGGTAAAAGTTTCTAAATAGGAACACCCATTCAGTCACGAGATCACTCGTACCAAAATTATCCAAATCCGATGTCTAAATCCCACTCAAAACTCAGAAATTCGGTTGGGGAACGTTTCCCCCATTCTCCCAACTTTCTCACTCAAATTCCTTAATTAAATGAAGAAAACAACAATAGATTAATGCAATATGATCAAAATCAAGTTAGGAATCGTTACCCCAAAGCTCTCTCTAAATATCCCTCAAAGAATCGCCAATGTCTGAGCTCCCAAGTCCAAAAATGGAGAAATGAATCAAACACTCGAATTTTTCCTTTTCTGCCCAGCAAATTCGCTCCTACGACCTATTCATCGCACCTGCGGCACCGCACCTACGGAAATTACATCACAGGTATGGAAATGACTTAAGGAACGTGGGACCGCTTTTGCAAGAAAGTGGCCGCACCTGCACGTGTGCACCTGCGGAAACTGGACCGCTTCTACGATCTCACTTCACACCTGTGCTCCAGGGTCGCATCTGCAGGCATCCCAGATGCGGAATATTACCTTACACCTGTGATCCCTGAGCTCCTCCTTCCAAACCGCTTCTGCCCATGATCTTCTGCACATGTAAGTACGCACATGCCGTTCCACAACCACATATGGGAAGACACCAGCAACCAGAAATCTTCAGCAATTGCATAAGTCCAAATTTCAACCCGTCGAGCATCCGAAACACACCCGAGGCCCTCGGGACCTCAACCAAACATACCAACCAATCCTACAACCGATTCTACAACCGATTCAAACTTAAAAAACTTGAAACTTCAAAATTCTACAACCGATGCCGAAACTTATCAAACCACGTCCGATTGATCCCAAATTTTGCACACAAGTCATAATCAAGACTACATACCTACTCCAACTTCCGGAATCGGAATCCGACCTCGATATCAAAAATTCTACTATCGGCCCAAAACTCCAAAAATTCGGCTTTCACCATTTCAAGCCTAAATGAGCTACGGACCTCCAAAACACAATTCGGACACGCCTCAAAGCCCAAAATCACTCAACCAATCTAATGGAATCAACGAAATTCCATTCCAGAGTCGTCTTTACATAGTTTCGACTATGGTCAAGAAAATCTAACCAATGGTCGTGATGGAACCTAACCACGACCTGATAGTCAAGCCAACATCCAACATCAACCAAAATAAGTCAAATACAGGATAAAGTGTTATCATGATAAAAATATAACATAATAAGTCTCACAACATCAACCAAAGGGGGAACATACCACCACAATCTCCCAAAGTTATCACGATCCAAATCGAAGGGCCACAACGGGCACCCGGTGCCTTACTCAACCGAGTACCAACATAACGTATCTTTCTTATTACACCATCATGGATAAATGGGCCAGAAGGGCCGTCATGAGATAACCAGAATAAAACATAAGGGAATAATAGATATAGGACAACCCAACATGATATAAAAACTTATACATGTGACATACGGTCCTATACGGCCGACATGATCATTTGTACACTAAACACATAGGCCGACAAGGCCATACAAGTATCCATATACATGACTTCTTGCTACAAGCCTCTAAGAGTACATAAATGTCATAAAGTTCAGGACAGGGGCCCGCCATACCATGAATACATGTCCAAATTATACTGACCAAATAGGCAACTTCGGAGCAAGTGGATTGCACCAACACCTTCCGCTGCACTGATAGCCTACTAGGAGGACTCCCAACCTATCTATCGGGACCTGCAGGCATGAAACGCAGCGTCCCCCGGCAAAAGGGTCGTCAATACAAATAAACTACCGAGTATGTAAGATATGAAAGCAGTATATATATGACATGAAAGAAACATGGAGTAAAGAACTTAACCTGTAAGTCTGAATAGCTCTGTGAATCATAAAACATTTATATTGTCATGAATATTTGTATAAATGTGTCATGACCCAATTTCTCCCTACGTGAACCGTCGTGACGATACCTAGTCTCTACGACTAGGTAAGCCTAACACTTTTCAGAAATGAAACAAAAGCATGAACATTAACTACTAACAATAGCAAATATCTAATAAGCAACTGAATGCCACTCGGCATATACAATTATCACCTCTGAAAAAAAGTACAAAAAAAAACACTTTCCCAAAACCCGGAAACGCGTAAGTCACAAGCTACTAAGAAGTCTTAACTCTTCTATACATCATTTCTATAGAAGGAAGGAAAAATGAACATAGGGGGGATAGAGGGGGACTTCGAGGATCTATGGGCGCGGACAGATGTACCTTGAAGTTTCCAATAAGCAGCAGCGGTTGTAACTAGTGATAAGGCTGGTAAGATGAACCTGTATCTGCACGCAAAACATATGTGCAGGAAAGGGCATGAGTACACCACAACGGTACCCAGTAAGTGCCAAACCTAACCTCGATCGAGTAGTGACGAGATCAGGTCCGGGCCCCACTGGTATAAATATAATGCAATAAGAGAGAATGAAATACCACAGTAAAAATAAATACAGAAATCTAACAGGAACTGAATCAATGAAAGACAAAAACTCAGAACACGTGATAACAACATGGGATCTCCCAGGATATTCTCCCTTAGTCCCAAACGTAAATGTGCAGGGGGGATCTACCAGAATACTGTTCCGTAGTCCCAAAGTAAATATGCAAGATAGTGGGATCTACCGGAATACCGTTCCGTAGTCTCAAAGTAAATATGCAAAACAAGGGGATCTACCGGAATACCGTTCCGTAGTCCCAAAGTAAATATGCAGAAAGGGGGGATCTACCAGAATACCGTTCTATAGTCCCAATGTAAATATGCAGCGCAAACAATAGAAATACAACTACATCACAAAATCTTACGATTTAGACTAAGTACCAATCAAGGAGGAAGCAGAAAATTCACTAAGAATGTTGCACAGAGTTTCATATAAACAATTAAGACATGTAGACATGTTATTCTAGATTAAATAGGATAAATTCATATGCTAGTGTAGCTCAATTAAAGGAAGACAAGTATTTTATTTAATGAAAACAGAGTTTTTCCACAATAGCCCGTGTACGTACTCGTCACCTCACGCACACGACGCTCACAAATCAAACAGTACCAAATTCTAAGGGGAGTTCCCCCACACAAGGTTAGGCAAGCCGATATACGCCCAAATATATGGCAAAATAAGAGGACACATATGAATACATAGAGCGCGGGTCAAATAATACTGACACATCTCTATGACAGACTCGAACAATACCTGTAATAGAGTCAGAAGCAACTGCCTTTGAACGAGCCGGAATAGCATAATACATGGCCTGGCCTCCCCCTCTAGGGCTCCCTCGACCTCCCCGACCTCCACCTCGAGCTGGCTGAGCAGGTGGGGCGGTAGCTGGTGTTGGAATCATGGCTTGAGGACCCAATAGAGCACTGGTGGCTGGGAAGTGTGTGGAGGTGCAACCCTCCTAAGTGTGGGGCAATCCCTCACCATATGGTGGGTTTCCTCACACTCAAAGCAACCTCTTGGAGGGCGTGGCTGCTGCGACAGACTCGATCCAGGTTTGCTGGACTAGCCGCTAAAAGCACTTTGAGCAGGAGGCACACTAGATACTGGTTGTGCATAATAAGGCTCCTAGGACCTAGAAGGGGCTGGAACACCACTGGCAGCTGGAAGAGCCGAATATATGGGGCGACCAACATAACCCCTACTATGGCGAGCTACTGGGGCACGAGCTCCAGAATAAGAATTAGTCTCTCGAGACCTCTTGGCCTCTCTCTCCTCTCGGTCCTGGGCAAGCATGCCCTCCAATCTCCTAGCAATACTCACAACCTGCTGGTAGGGAATATCCATCTCCAGCTACCTGACCATACTAATCCTAATACTGGGGTGGAATCCCTCAATAAATCGTCGAACCCTCTCTCGAATTGTGGCAACCAAGGCCGGTGCATGTCAGGCCAAATCACTGAAGCGGACTGCATACTCCAACACAGTCATAGCACCCTGGTGCAGCTGCTCAAACTCCGCACGCCATGAGTCCCTGAGTCTCTGAGGGACACTCTCTCAAAAACATGTCCGAGAACTGAGTCCATGTAAGTGAAGCTGCCTCATTTGGACTACTCAACTCATAAGCACGCCACCACTGATAGGCTGCTCCTCTAAGTTAGAAAGTGGTAAAAGAAACCCCACTCGTCTCCGCTATGCCAATAGTACAGAGAATACGATGACACTCCTCCAGAAAACCCTGAGCAGCATCTGTAGCCAATCCGCTGAAGGTAGGTGGGTGGTACTTCTTGTACCTCTCAAGTCTGATTTTCTATGCCTCAGAAGCGACTGTCCTGGTCTCATGCTAAACCGGGGCAACCGGCAGCATAGGAATGAACTCTGGGGCCTGATCAACCTGGACCTTCTGCTTAGGAGTGTGGGCTGCAGGAGTCTGTGCCCCTCCCCCGGCCTGAGATATGGCGGGAGCTAACAGAATCAATCCAGAATGAGCTAAGGTGCCGAACATGCTCATGAACTGGGCTAGAGTCTCCGGGAGGGCTGGTGCAGCAATAGGAACCTCCGGTTCCTGCCCTCCAGCTGGAACTGCTGGGGGCTCCTCTGTCGCAGCTCATGCGAGTGCTCTGGTTGTACCGCATGGCCGTACTCTACCCTGGCCCCGGCCTCTAGCGGCTCTAGCAGGGGGCATAGGTTCCTGGTTGTCAGATCCTCCGGTACGGGTCCTCACCATTTGTGAGAAAGAATAGAATAGAGAATTATTTATCATTTGATGCCAATAACTCGCACGACAAGGAATCAAAAGAAGTATGTTTGTTCCTAATAGTTCCATAGCCTCCCAAAGATAAGTACTTACGTCTACGTACCGATCCAAAAGACTCTAATAAACCGGCTTGTGACTCACGACTCCTATGAACCTAGAGCTCTGATACCAACTTGGCATGGCCCAATTTCTCCCTCCGTCAACCGTCGTGACGGCACCTAGTATCTACAACTAGGTAAGCCTAACACTTTGTGGAACTGAAATAAAAGCATGAACATTAACTACAAACAGTAACAAATATCTAATAAGTAACTGAATGCCACTTGGCATATACAATTATCACCTCTGAAAAAAAAGGACAAAAAAACACTTTCCCATAACCCGAAAACCCACAAGTCACAAGCTACTAAGAAGTCTTAACTCGTCTATATATCATTTCTACAAAAGGAAGGAAAAATGAACATAGGGGGGATAGAGGGGGACTCTGAGGATCTGCGGAGGCTGACAGATGTACCTTAAAGTCTCCAATAAGTAGCAATGACTGCAACTAGTGATAAGGCTGGTAAGATGAACCTGGATCTGCACACGAAAAACATGTGCAAGAAAGGGCGTGAGTACACCAAAACGGTACCCAGTAAGTGCCAAGCCTAACCTCGGTCGAGTAGTGACGAGATCATGTCAGGGCCCTAATGGTATAAATATAATGAAATAAGAGAGAATGAAATACCACAGTAAAAATAAATACGGAAATCTAACAGGAACAAAATCAATGAAAGACAACAACTCAGAACACAGTGATAACAATAGGGGATCTCCCAGGATACTGTCCCATAGTCCCAAACATAAATATACAGGGGGGATCTACCGGAATACCATTCCGTAGTCCCAAAGTAAATATGCAAGATAGGGGGATCTACCGGAATATCGTTCCGTAGTCCCAAAGTAAATATGCAAGATAGGGGGATCTACCGGAATATCGTTCCGTAGTCCCAAAGTAAATATGCAGAACAGGGGGATCTACAGGAATACTGTTCCGTAGTCCCAAAGTAATTATGCAGAACGGGAGGATCTACCGGAATACTGTTCCATAGTCCCAAAGTAAATATGCAGTGCAAACAATAGAAATACAACTACATCACGAAGTCTTATGATTTAGACTAAGTACCAGTCAAGGAGGAAGCAAGAAGTTCACTAAGCATGTTGTAAAGAGTTTCACATAAACAATTAAGACACGTAGACATGTTGTTCTAGACTAAAAAGGATAAATTCATATGCTAGTGTAGCTCAGTTAAAGGAAGACAGGTATTTTACTTACTGAAAACGGAGTTTTTCAACAATAGCCCGTGTACGTACTCGTCACCTCACGTACACGACGCTCACATATCAAACAGTACGAAATCCTAAGGGGAGTTCCCCCACACAAGGTTAGGCAAGCCACTTCGCAACTGCGCTCCAGGGTCGCATCTGCGGGCATCGCATATGCAAAATATTACCCCGCACCTACGATCCTTAAGCTCCTCCTTCTAAACCGCTTCTGCGCCTGATCTTCCGCACGTGCGAGTCCGCACCTGCGGTTCCCTAACCGCAGATGCGAAAACACTAGCAACCAGAAATCTTCAGCAATTGTATAAGTCCAAATTGCAACCCGTTGAGCATCCGAAACATACTCGAGGCCCCCGGGACCTCAACCAAACAATCCTAAAATACCATACGAACTTAGTCGAGCACTAAAATCATATCAAACAACGATAAAATCACGAATCACCCTCCAATTCATACTTATAGAACTTCAAATTTAAAAATTCTACAACCGATGCCAAAACCTATAAAACCACGTCCGATCGACCCCAAATTTTGCACGCAAGTCATAATCAACACTATGGACTTACTCCAACTTTCGGAATCAGAATTCGACCCCGATATAAAAAACTCCAGTACCAGCCCAAAACTCCAAAAATTTGACTTTTGCCATTACAAGCCTAAATAAGCTACGGACCTCCGAAACACAATTCAGACACGTCCCTAAGCCCAAAATCACTAAACGAAGCTAACGTAATTGACGGAATTCCATTCTGGAGTCGTCTTCACACAGTTCCGACTACGGTGCCAATCCTAAGGTATAAACCTCCATTTAGGGACTAAGTGTCCCAAACACTTCCAAAAACCAAAATGAAGCCTCCCAGCAAGTCACTATAGCAGAAAACGATATGGGGAAATCAGTTAATAGGGGATCAGGGCTATAACTCTCAAGACGATCGATCGGGTCGTCACAGAATGTCATATATGCATATGTATATGCGTACATAACATCATAACGCCTCTAAGGGCATCCCATCATATCATCTCGGCCTCTATGGGCAAAATCATCAATGTATACTAGTTGATCAGGTGGTAGTGAGTATATCAAGCCACAACCTTTCCCCATACCCCATATACATATAATATACGCGTATATAATGTCATCTGGTTATGGGTTAATGTACATGTATAAATGAAAGCAAAGCATAATGAAGTAAGTCAATAGGATCTCTCGGAATGTCATAAGGTCATTATGCCTTCGGATAAACTTTATCAACTTACAAATTTTCTGACATCCATGAACAGACGATATAATAATAGGGCACATGGAGAATTAAAGAACATAGGCAACCCTAGTACTTCTAAGAATAGAGTCACTTGTGAAAGTTGCATGTTTGCTCATTTCATAGTATCATACGGATCATGCCAAAAGGAAAGAAGGGATAGCCTTAACATACCTTAACTCCGTTCAGTCCTTAATACCTTCCAAGCAATGCTTCAAACAACTAAACTCAATCTACCATAGCATAAGGAGATTCAAAATAAGTGTTGAGTAAAGGCTAAGTCCGCAACTTAAACTAGTAGCTCGTTTATATAATTTTGGGCAGCATCTCCCCTGTAACAAGGGCCACCTCCAATATCATATACCAACAACAACAACCAAATCAATACAATAAGAACAACATCAACAATAGGGTACAAAATATTTCATTAACAAGTCATCAACATATCACGACGAGTGGCAAGCTCGGATTGAATCCCTTTAGCGCCTTTCAACCCCATTATCATACGTTAGTTAACTTAAAACATGTCCAGCATGATACCAAGTGAAATCGGAGGACATACAACCTCCTATTAATCACCTAATCCACACTCAAACAACCCAACAATCCATTAACAACAACAAGTACAACTTTCTATTGCTATATTGTCCTTCATCTTCTTATTCACAATACCAATATCAATTTCGGAATGTACACATTATATTCATGAAACTAACAGCATAAACAAGTCATTTCACAAGGTTTCCAACCATTTAATGCTCATGTAAACAACCTTCCAGAAATAGTCCATTAAGAACAATAACATCTCAAACTATTTCAAGTCTTCTCTTGTAGAATCTTTCTCAAATAATGCAACCAACATACATAAAACTTCAAGAACATGTAGTAGAGTATTATACTTACCTAAACCAGTAGAAACCACTTGCAAATTCGGCAAACACAGCCCACAACTATCCTCAATGACAACACAACCTCAAAGAGGTGTTGTTCTTCACTAGAACTAACATTTGATGTTGCAATATGGTGTAATCACTTTGGAATCACTTCAAACCCTTTCAGTATCTGTTTAGGAGGATTAGGAGAAGTTTGGAGACGAAGTTGAGTAGAAAATGAGCAAAAAATAGGCATCCATATCATTTATAAAGTGAAGTAGGTCGACCACCTTTGAAGTGGGTCCCATTGGGAGCTGCTTGTGCGGTCCAGCGAAAACACAAATATCTTTCTACTCCAATGTCATATCAAAGAACGATTTAATCTGTTAGAAATTAGACTCATAGTTATTCACTTTTGTAAGTAGATAATCTCTTCATTCCAAGTATAGTGAGAGAAAAACGCAGCTACATTTGACCTAATTTTCAGCACGTTATGAATGCAACTTGTGATGACCTTTGCCAACTTTTGTTCCACAGCTCGCTTGATTTCAAAACATAATACACGACTATCATACGACTAAAATAACTAATAACATAACCTCCTTATAATTTTAAGCACCCTAGTCTCACCCCAAAAGTACATGTTATAACATTCCCAACTTGTCGACATTCGACAAAACTTATTTTCTACAATTCGTTTAGCTTCTAAGCCGTCCAACCCTCTTGGTACTTTTTATTCATGAGCATAAGTATTTGTAATATCCATGGTAACATGACTAAATTACTTTATTTACTTTTTAAAGACGATCTCATTTCTAAGCTTACATCAATTGACTTACGATGTGCTCTCACGTACGAAAATATCGGGTGTAGCATCATCCCCCCCCCTCCCCAGGAACATTCGTCCTCGAATGTTGATTGATGTGTTTATTAGTATCATAACCTATAGCTCTTACAATTACTTTAATATTATTGTTGCCATCGAGTAACTATTTTGTGAATAAATCCCAAGGTCAGGGTATTCCCCCCTTTAGGCCTCTTTCTCACACCATGACCTATGGATGGAATTCTTCCAATCTCGTAATTGTTGCTGCCTTTTGTCATGCAGCCTGTTCGACTCTGTCATTGTATGTGCGCCTATGTGACTCTTCTCCCCTTTTTCCTCCAGCTTTTAGCCACTCTCTAGGCCTCACTTTGTCAACATCTATAAAAGTATGAGAAGTTGTCCCTCTAGGAATCTATAGGTATACAGAAGTATTTCGCTTGGGACATTGTCAAACTTACGAGTAATGATATATCTTATTTCATAGCCTCATATATGTATTCTTATGGCTTTTCTGCATCTAGGTTGGTCATACTATACCATAAATCTTACTATGATTTTATTATTATCGAGGTATGCTACCCAACTCCAGGTTATTCTCTCACCGCTTATCCTAAATGTATAAATCTAAGTCCTTTAATGCTTCCACATTACTATTCATCTTAAGAATGACAGCCTAATCTCATCTCATACTTTGGAACTTTTATCCATCTATTGTTGATTCATCTTAATGTTGATCTATAATCCACCACTGATAACATGGAACCTCTTACAAATACATCGTCTTTAGGGCCCACGTTGTATCGGGGAACATTTGAAGTGATTTGCGTGATCCACCTAAGGACGATACTATACTTCAATAACCGTATTTCAAAGCATCCCAACGTGATTCATCTTATAGGGGTATTCTAATCCCGTGTAATTCATGAAATCCCTTTCTCGTTAAATTATTACTCAATCAAATGTCTAAATGTCATCCTCTTATCTATCACAATTACACATGTATTCTAATACCAGGGCAGCGTTCCATCTCTTCTAATTTCTCCTGGTCTTAGAGTCCTCTGAGTTCATCCAGGTTGTACAGAGCTTTCTATAACTTATAGAAACCATCAGCTCTCTTGTTTTGATGGGTTTAAACTTGAGGAATTACCTATTCTTGTTACCTTCACACTCACATTTTCTTATCCTTTCTCCTACATACCTAAAACCTTGTCGCTCTACATTACTTTATCTTGCGACCTACACATATCTATTTATACTACTTGCAAGCTTTAACTTGCTAGCACCATAGATTTCCTTTCGCTCCATCTCAGTTGTCTTTAAATGTAATCAATTACTTTTCATGGACGTTCTGTCACTTGTTTCATGAATCCTAACTTATCTTAGTGCCTCCAAATATTGGAATTCTCTGTAACTCATATGATCTCAAATATCACTTTTGATTTTTTTTCCTGTTCATTAGCCACGATAGCTGCCACTTTCTTATGGAGTGTATACAATATTGTAGTGAGACTGCTGTTACAAGTCCATTTCTTATTCAAGTTACTATGCTTAGGTTGAAGCCTTCTTCCTTATGTCCTCAGATAGTCTTTCGTTGAAGTACTTAGGGGAGACCCTCTAACTCTTGTAAAGCTACGAGCTTATTACATTATATACTTGATGGAATTTTTTATGTTGTTTCTCTCCTATAATTATCCCAAGTGACTTACCTCCGCGCCCTTGTGCTCGTAGGGTTTCTTCTTAACTGATTTTCTTTTACTGTCTTCCCAGTGGCACTCTCTTTTATTTCCCTAACAGCTATACGGTACCTTTAACTACCCAACTCTTATCTTAATATTTCTCAAGGATCACGATGTCATCATATCCGCGAGACTGAGTTCACTATGATGGGGTTCACTACGTTTATCTTGCATGATCTACTGATTTGTCTGTATTCTCTTATATAGCCATAACTAGGCTCTTCCTGAATCAACTACTAACAACTCATTGGTCCATTTCCGCATAATCTCTCTTGGAATATGTGCTTTGTCTTATCTTACCTTTTGCACTAGATCCTGATGTATCATGTGTCCATTCACATTTATTTATCAATAACATCCTGGCTGGGAACTCTTACTGCCTCTCCCTGAAATCGTGCTTGCTTAATGTTATGGAGTCACAACATATCCATAGTTACCTGAACCACTTAACTCCTACTCAATACCACATCACAACAGTTTCCCCTCTTTAGGGGAGTACTAAAATTTAGTGCTACGACAATCTATCTATAGATGTTTTACCTATTCATCTTTGGCATATTTTCACATCATTAATGACCCTTACTCACCTTACGGTAACCCTTCTATTACAGGGTTAACTGAATTCCTTACGCATAAGGGTGACACCTAGTGTAACTGGCACACTTAGTCCCTTAAGCCTAACTCTGCTCACAGTACTTGCTTTAGGGAAGCGTCTTCCTGAATGAACATTAAAGGTTAATCTTTTGTTGTCTATTCTATAATTTCTGGAACGCTATCTCTGAAATTCTCATGGTGTCGACTATTACAAAATCCTCCGGTCCCTAATTCATGGTCAGTTTATCTTGTTCACTAGCCCATACTGATTTCTATTACTCCGGGTGTCTAACATTTCCTTTTAGTAATCACGTTGGAGTCACCAACTCATTTCTAGAAATGGGAATATGACTTTGTGGCTAATACTCTTTTATTGTCTGAAGGTCTGTCACCTTTTGTCTTATCATTCACTTGACTATAGACTCTGTAATCCTAACATATTTTAATTTACCGTTGTCATCCATTTATCACATCTTACTCATAATGCTTCATTTACTCTCTTCTTAATCTGCTACTAATATGTCTGTCAATCACTTTATTCTGAAAACTTCAACAAAACATTATTTCACTTTTAGCTCCCCGTGCTTCATCTCACGGGCTATTCGGGTCGCCTAACATTCTCTTTTTTCCTAGGGGCGGGAGTCATACTAAGGTAAATATTTATCCCTTCTAGGATTCCACTACCTATCTTCTGAAATTTCTGAACATTGTAGTATTCATATCTGACTGTACTATTCTAGAGTGCACCATCAGGGTGTCTCACAAGGAGAACTATTACAAACGTTTTGCACTATCCTTCGAAAATGTTAGCTAATGATAACAATCTATCCATAATTGTGGGTTACTCTAACCCCAGGTGGAACCTGATATCCCATACTTCTATTCAAACTATATTTGTTAGCTCCCATAAGGTATAATTGAGATGGGTGTGGCCAATTGTATATATCTCTGTTGCTGTTGAAAGTAACTCAGAATGCTTATATTTCTCTACCTGAATTATAAATACTGATAATCTTCACTAACTGGGTACCTCGTACCCTTCTTCACCTTACTTCTATTACTTGTTGAGACTTGTATCTTCCTTCTGATTCTCTCGTTTCTTTTTACTATATGGGTGGATAGATATTCATGCCTTAGGAATACACGTATTAGTACACACGTGATCAGCTGAAGACCTCACATTTACTCATCATAAGCTTGATGCAAAATCAAGTTCCTCTGACTCAGCTCTTTCACAACCACATTCAATCTCTTACCAACCATCGTCTTTCTGGATGTAGGTTTCACCGTATTACAAATAAAATAGAATTTAGGAGTTTGAATTCTTACAACTGAGCTCTACCACACGATCAAGAATAAGAAGAAGGAGTAACAGTCCTAAATGCCCTGTAGCATCCTGCTTATAAGTGTGGTGCACAACACACCCATAAACAAGACTCTACTAGACACGGCTTGTACACTCCCTAGGATAGAACTGCTCTGATACCACTCTTGTCATGACACAAATCGGAGGGCCACGATGGGCACCCGGTGCCTTACTCAGCCGAGTACCAACATAACATATCTTTCTTATCGCACCGTCATGGATAAATGGGCCAGAAGGTCGGTCATGTGATAACTTGAATAAAACATAAGGAAATACTAGACATAGGATGACCCAACATGATATAGAAACTTATACATGTGACATACGGGCCTATAGGGCCGACATGATCATTTGTGCACTCAAAACATAGGCCGAGAAGGCCATACAAGTATCCATATACAAGACATCTGTCTATAGGACTCTAAGAGTAAATAAACGTCATAAAGGTCGGGACAGGACCCCACCGTACCAATGAATACATATCCAAATTATACTGATCAAATAGGCAACTCTGAAGCAAATGGCGTGCACCAACACCTTCTGTTGAGCTGATAGCCTACTAGAAGGACTCTCAACCTATCTATCGGGACCTGCGGTCATGAAACGCAGCGTGACCAGGCAAAAGGGATGTCAGTACAAATAAAGTACCGAGTATGTAAGATATGAAAGCAGTATATAAAAGACATAAAATAAACATGGAGTAAAGAACTCAACCTGTAAGTCTGAATAGCTCTGTGAATCATGGAATATTTATAATGTCATTCATATGCGTATAAATGTCACATATGCATAGGTATATGCGTACATAACATCATCAAGCCTCTGAGGGTATCCTATCATGTCATCTCGGCCTCTATGGGCGAAATCATCAACGTATACTAGCTGATCAGGTGGTGGTGCGTATATAACGCCATAACCTTTCCCCATACCCCATATACATATAATATACACGTATATAATGCCATCTGGTCACGGGTCAATGTACATGTATAAATGAATGCAATGCATAATGAAGTAAGTCAATAAGATCTCTCGGAATATCATAAGATCATTATGCCTTCGGATAAACTTTTTCAACTTACATATTTTCTGACACCCATGAATAGACGATATAATAATAGGACACATGGGGAATCAAAGAACATAGGCAACCCTAGTACTTCTAAGAATAGAGTCACTTGTGAAAGTTGTGTGTTTGATCATTTCGTTGTATCATACGGATCATGCCAAAGGAAAGAAGGGATAGCCTTAACATACCTTTACTCCATTCAGTCCTTAATACCTTCCAAGCAATTCTTCAAACAACTCAACTCAATCTACTATAGCATAAGGAGATTCAAAATAAGTGTTGAGTAAAGGCTAAGTTCGCAACTTAAACTAGTAGCTTGTTTATGTAATTTTGGGAAGCATCTCCCCTATAACAAGGGCCACCTCCAATATCATATACCAATAACAACAACCAGAGCAATACAATAAGAACAACATCAACAATAGGGTACAAAATATTTCATTAACAAGTCATCAACATATCACGACGAGTGGCAAGCTCGGATTGAATCCCTTTAGCGCCTTTCAACCCCATTATCATACGTTAGTTAACTTAAAACATGTCCAGCATGATACCAAGTGAAATCGGAGGACATACAACCCCCTATTAATCACCTAATCCACACTCAAACAACCCAACAATCCAATAACAACAAGTACAACTTTCCATTGTTATATTGTCCTTTATCTTCATATTAACAATACCAATATCAAGTTTGACATGTAGAAAATATATTCATGAAAATAACAGCATAAAAAAGTCATTTCACAAGGTTTCCAACCATTTAAAGCTGATGTAAACAACCTTCCAGAAACAGTCCATTAAGAACAATAACATCTCAAACTATTTCAAGTCTTCTCTTGTAGAATCTTTCTCAAATAATGCAACCACCATACATAAAACTTCAAGAACATGTAGTAGAGTATTATACTTACCTAAACCAGCAAAAACCACTTGAAAACTCGGCAAAACACAGCCCACAACTATCCTCAATGACAACACAACCTCAAAGAGGTGTTGTTCTTTACTAGAACTAATATTTGATGTTGCAATATGGTGTAATTACTTTGAAATCACTTCAAACCCTTTCGGTATCTATTTAGGAGGGTTAAGAGAAGTTTGGAGACGAAGTTGAGTCGAAAAGGAGCAAAAACTAGGCATCCAAATCGTGTATAAAGTGAAGTAGGTCGACCACCTTTGAAGTGGGTCCCATTGGGAGCTGCTTGCGCGGTCCCGGCAAAACACAAATAACTTTCTACTACGATGTCATATCAACGAACGGTTTAATGTGTTAGAAACTAGATTCGTAGATATTCAATTTTGTAAGTAGATAATCTCTTCATTCCAAGTATATTGGGAGAAAAATGCAGCTACATTTGACCTAATATTCAGCACGTTATGAATGCAACTTGTGATGACCTTTGCCAACTTTTGTTCCACAGCTCGCTTGATTTCAAAACATAACACACGGCTATTATACGACTAAAATAACTCATAACATAACCTCCTTATAATTTTAAGCACCCTAGTCTCACCCCAAAAGTACATGTTATAACATTCCCAACTTGTCGACATTCGACAAAACTTATTTTCTGCAATTCGTTTAACTTCTAAGCATTCCAACCCTCCTGGTACTTGTTATTCATGATCATAAGTATTTTTAATCTTCATGGTAACATGATTAAATTACTTTATTTACTTTTCAAAGACGATCTCATTTCTAAGCTTACATCAATTGACTTACGACGTGCTCTCACGTATGAAAATATGGGGTGTAACATCACCCCCCCCCCCCCCGGAACATTCGTCCTTGAATGTTGATTGATGTGTTTATCAGTATCATAACCTATAGCTCTTACATTTACTTTAATATTATTCTTGCCACCATGTAACTATTATGTGAATAAATCCCAAGGTCAGGGCATTCCCCCCTTAGGCCTCTTTCTCACACCATGAACTATGGTTGGAATTCTTCCAATCTCGTAATTGTTGCTGCCTTTTGTCATGCAGCCTGTCCGACTCTGTCATTGTATGTGCGCCTATGCGGCTCTTCTCTCCTTTTTCCTCCAGCTTTTAGCCACTCTCTAGGCCTCACTTTGTCAACATATATAGAACTATGACAAGTAGTCCCTCTAGGAATCTATAGGTCTACTGAAGTTTTTCGCTTGGTACTTTGTCAAACTTACGACTAATGATATGTCTTATTTCATAGCCTCAAATATGTATCCTTATGGCTTTGCTTCATCTTGGTAGGTCATACTATACCATAACTCTTACTTTGGTTTTATTATTATCGTGGTCTGCTACCCAACTCCGGGTTATTCTCTCACTGCTTATCCTACATGTATAAAGCTATGTCCTTTAATGCTTCCACATTACTATTCATCTTAAGAATGACAGCCTAATCTCATCTCATACTTTGGAACTTTTATCCATCTGTTGTTGATTCACCTCAATAATGATCTATAATCCACCACTGATAAAGTGCAACCTCTTACAAATACATCGTCTCTAGGGTCCACGTCGTATCGGGGAACATTTGAAGTGATTTACCTGATCCACCTAAGGACGATATTATACTTCAATAACCGTATTTCATTGCATCCCAATGTGATTTATCTTATGGGGGTATTCTAATCCGGTGAAATTCATGAAATCCCTTTCTCGTTAAATCATTACTCAATCAAATGTCTAAATGTCATCCTCTTATCTATCACAATTACACCTTTATTCTACTTCCAGGGCAGCACTCCATCTCTTCTAATTTCTCCTGGTCTTAGAGTCCTCTGAGTTCATCCAGGTTGTACCGAGCTTTCTATAACTTATGGAAACCATCAGCTCTCTTATTTTGATAGGTTTAATCTCGAGGACTTACCTATTCTCGTTACCTTCCCACTCACATTTTCTTATCCTTACTCATATATACCTAAAACGTGTCGCTCTACGTTATTTTATCTTGCGACCTACAAATATCTATTTATACAACTTGCTAGCACTATAGATTTCCTTTCGTTCCATCTCGGTTGTTTTTAAGTGTAAGTAATTACTTTTCATGGTCGTTCTACCATTGTTGCATGAATCCTTGGCTTATCTTAGTGCCTCCGAATACTGGAATTCCCTGTAACTCATATGATCTCAAATATCACTTTTAATTTTTTTTTTCCTGTTCATTAACCACGATAGCTGTCACTTTCTTATGGAGTGTATACAATATTGTAGTGAGATTGTTGTTACAAGACCATTTCTTATTCAAGTTACTATGCTTAGGTTAAAGCCTTCTTCCTTATTTCCTCACATAGTCTTTCGTTGTAGTACTTAGGGGAGATCTTCTAACTCTTGTAAAGCTACGAGCTTATTACATCATATACCTGATGGAATTGTTTTATGTTCTTGCTTGCCTATAATTATCCCTAGTTACTTACCTCCGTGCCCTTGTGCTCGTAGGGTTTCTTCTTAACTGATTTTTTTAACTGTCTTCCCAGTGGCAGTCTCTTTTATTTTCGTAACACTTATACGATACATTTAACTACCCCAACTCTTATCTGAATATTTCTCAAGGATCACAGTGTCATCATATCCGCGAGATTGAGTTCCCTATGATGTGGTTCACTATGTTTATCTTGCATGATCTACTGATTTGTCTGTATCCTCTTATATAGCCATAACTAGGCTCTTCCTGAATCAACTACTAACAACTCATTGGTCCATTCTCATATCTATATTCCACATAATCTCCCTTGGGATATGTCTTTTGTCTTATCTTACCTTTTGCACTAGCTCCTGATGTATCATGTGTCCATTCACACTTATTTATCAATAATATCCTGGCTGGGAACTCTTACTGCCTTTCCCTGGCATCATGCTTACTTAATGTTATGGAGTCACAACATATTTGTAGGATTTGAATAAATGCAACATCATCCCTTTGTCTGTTTTACCACATTCATCCTTTACCGTGCAATAGTTACCTAAACCACTTAACTCCGACTTAATACCACATCACACCAGTTTCTCCTCTTTAGGGGAGTACTAAGATTGTGTGCTACAACGATCTATCTATCGATGTTTTACCTATTTATCTTTGGCATATTTTCACATCATTAATGACCCTTACTCACCTTACAGTAACCCTTCTGTTACAGGGATAACTGAATTTCTTACGCACAAGGGTGACACCTAGTGTAACTGGCACACTTAGTCCCTTAAGCTTAACTCTGCTCATAGGTCTTGCTTTAGGGAAGTGTCTTCCTGAATGAACTTTAAAGGTTAATCTTTTGTTGTCCATTCTATTATTTCTGGAATGCTATCTCTGAAATTCTCACAATGTCAACTATTACAAAATCCTTCGGTCCCTAATTCATGTTCAGTTTATCTTGTTCACTAGCCCATATTGATTTCTATTACTCCGGGGGTCTAACTTTTCTTTTTGGTAATCACGTTGGAGTCACCAACTCATTTCTCGAAATGGGAATATGACTTTGTGGCTAATACTCTTTTATTGTCTGAAGGCCTGTCACCTCTCGTCTTATCATTCACTTTACTATAGACTCTGTAATCCCAACATATTTTAATTTACCCTTGTCATCCATTTATCACATCGTACTCATAATGCTTCATTTACTCTTTTCTTAATCTGCTACTAATATTTCTGTCAATCACTTTATTCTGAAAACTTCAACAAAATATTCTTTCACTTTTAGCTCCCCGTGCTTCATCTCAATGGCTCTTCGGGTCACCTAACATTCTGTTTTTGCTAGGGGCGGGAGTCATACTAAGGTAAATATTTATCCCTTCTAGGATTCCACTACCTATCTTCTGAAATTTCTGAACATTGTAGTATTCATATCTGACTGGAACCTGATATCCCATTCTTCTATTTAAACTATATTTGTTAGCTCCCATAGGGTATAATTGAGAAGGGTGTGGCCAATTTTATATATCTCTGTTACTGTTGAAATTAACTCAGAATGCTTATATTTCCCTGCATGAATTGTAAATACTGATAATTTTCACTAACTGGGTACCTCGTATCCTTCTTCACCTTGCTTCTTTTACTTGTTGAGACTTGTATCTACCTTCTGATTCTCTCGTTGCTTTATACTATATGTGTGGATAGATATTCATGCCTTAGGAATGCACAACTTTGTACACTCGTGATCTGGTGAAAACCTCATATTTACTCATCATAAGCTTGATGCAAAATCAAGTTCTTCTAACTCAACACTTCCACAGCCACATTGAATCTCTTACCAACCATATTTTTTCTGGATATAGGTTTCACTGTTACAAATAAAATAGAATTTGGGAGTTTGAATTCTTACAACTGAGCTCTACCACACGATCAAGAATAAGAAGAAGGAGTAACAGTCCTAAATGCCCTGTAGCATCCTGCTTATAAGTGTGGTGCACAACACACCCATAAACAAGACTCTACTAGACACGGCTTGTACACTCCCTAGGATAGAACTGCTCTGATACCACTCTTGTCATGACACAAATCGGAGGGCCACGATGGGCACCCGGTGCCTTACTCAGCCGAGTACCAACATAACATATCTTTCTTATCGCACCGTCATGGATAAATGGGCCAGAAGGTCGGTCATGTGATAACTTGAATAAAACATAAGGAAATACTAGACATAGGATGACCCAACATGATATAGAAACTTATACATGTGACATACGGGCCTATAGGGCCGACATGATCATTTGTGCACTCAAAACATAGGCCGAGAAGGCCATACAAGTATCCATATACAAGACATCTGTCTATAGGACTCTAAGAGTAAATAAACGTCATAAAGGTCGGGACAGGACCCCACCGTACCAATGAATACATATCCAAATTATACTGATCAAATAGGCAACTCTGAAGCAAATGGCGTGCACCAACACCTTCTGTTGAGCTGATAGCCTACTAGAAGGACTCTCAACCTATCTATCGGGACCTGCGGTCATGAAACGCAGCGTGACCAGGCAAAAGGGATGTCAGTACAAATAAAGTACCGAGTATGTAAGATATGAAAGCAGTATATAAAAGACATAAAATAAACATGGAGTAAAGAACTCAACCTGTAAGTCTGAATAGCTCTGTGAATCATGGAATATTTATAATGTCATTCATATGCGTATAAATGTCACATATGCATAGGTATATGCGTACATAACATCATCAAGCCTCTGAGGGTATCCTATCATGTCATCTCGGCCTCTATGGGCGAAATCATCAACGTATACTAGCTGATCAGGTGGTGGTGCGTATATAACGCCATAACCTTTCCCCATACCCCATATACATATAATATACACGTATATAATGCCATCTGGTCACGGGTCAATGTACATGTATAAATGAATGCAATGCATAATGAAGTAAGTCAATAAGATCTCTCGGAATATCATAAGATCATTATGCCTTCGGATAAACTTTTTCAACTTACATATTTTCTGACACCCATGAATAGACGATATAATAATAGGACACATGGGGAATCAAAGAACATAGGCAACCCTAGTACTTCTAAGAATAGAGTCACTTGTGAAAGTTGTGTGTTTGATCATTTCGTTGTATCATACGGATCATGCCAAAGGAAAGAAGGGATAGCCTTAACATACCTTTACTCCATTCAGTCCTTAATACCTTCCAAGCAATTCTTCAAACAACTCAACTCAATCTACTATAGCATAAGGAGATTCAAAATAAGTGTTGAGTAAAGGCTAAGTTCGCAACTTAAACTAGTAGCTTGTTTATGTAATTTTGGGAAGCATCTCCCCTATAACAAGGGCCACCTCCAATATCATATACCAATAACAACAACCAGAGCAATACAATAAGAACAACATCAACAATAGGGTACAAAATATTTCATTAACAAGTCATCAACATATCACGACGAGTGGCAAGCTCGGATTGAATCCCTTTAGCGCCTTTCAACCCCATTATCATACGTTAGTTAACTTAAAACATGTCCAGCATGATACCAAGTGAAATCGGAGGACATACAACCCCCTATTAATCACCTAATCCACACTCAAACAACCCAACAATCCAATAACAACAACAAGTACAACTTTCCATTGTTATATTGTCCTTTATCTTCTTATTCACAATACCAATATCAAGTTTGACATATAGACAATATATTCATGAAAATAACAGCATAAACAAGTCATTTCACAGGGTTTCCAACTCATGTAAACAACCTTCCAGAAACAGTCCAATAAGAACAATAACATCTCAAACTATTTCAAGTCTTCTCTTGTAGAATCTTTCTCAAATAATGCAACCAACATACATAAAACTTCAAGAACATGTAGTAGAGTATTATACTTACTTAAACCAGCAGAAACCACTTGAAAATTTGGCAAAACACCGCCCACAACTATCCTCAACGACAACACAACCTCAAAGAGGTGCTGTTCTTCACTAGAACTAACATTTGATGTTGCAATATGGTGAAATCACTTTGCAATCACTTCAAACCCTTTCAGTATCTATTTAGGAGGGATAGGAGAAGTTTGGAGATGAAGTTGAGTCGAAATGAGCAAATAATATGCATCTAAATTGTTTATAAAGTGAAGTAGGTCGACCACCGCCTAAGTGGGTCCCATTGAGAGCTGCTTGTATGGTCTCGCAAAAATGCGAATATCTATCTACTCTGATTTCGTAACTATGAACGGCTTAATGAGTTAGAAATTAGACTAGTATATTTTCAATTTGGTATGTAGATAATCTCTTAATTTCAAGTATATTGGGAGAAAAATGCAGTTACAATTGACCTAATTTGCAGCACATTATGAATGCAACTTGTGATGACCTTTGCCAACTTTTGTTCCACAACTCGCTTGACTTCAAAACATAACACTCGACTATCATACGACTAAAATAATTCATAATATAACCTCCTTATAATGTTAAGCACCCTAGTCTCACCCCAAAATTACATGTTATAACATTCCCAACTTGTCGACATTCGACGAAACTTATTTTCTTCAATTCGTTTAGCTTCTACGCCTTCCAACCCTCTTGGTACTTGTTATTCATGATCTTAAATATTTGTAATGTCCATGTTAACATGATTAAATTACTTTATGTACTTTCAAAGACGATCACATTTCTGAGCTTACATCAATTGACTTATGACGTGCTCTCATGTACGAAAATATGGGGTGTAATAAAAGCCCTGTAGTATGAAGTCATGAGCGACTAAGTAGAGTACAACTGGGTCTCAAACATAAAATACTGTCTAAATCGAACAAAAGTATAATGGATAAGAATTGAACTCCATAAGCTGCAAATCAGGGACAACAATTCATCACGAAGTCTCCAATCAGCTGCTAAGCGCCCTCTTGAACACTAGTAGGTCCAGTACCTAAATCTGCACAAAATTGTGAAGAAGTATAGTATGAGTATAAAGACAATATGTTCTCAGTAAGTATCAAGTCTAATCTCAAACAAGTAGTAGTGAGGTTTTTGACAAAGTATGATACTCACCATCACAACCTGAATAGTTCATAATAGCATAAAAACATAGAATGTAACCAAAAACAACAGATATAACAATAAGATGTACGGACATGTAATAGGATAAACATGCTTCACAAACAAGATAACAGAAACATAATTCAATTTCTAGGTTCGTATATAGAAATGATATGCGCTATGTAGCACCCTTATTAATGCTTATACATGACTTTATGATGATTATACATGTTCAAGACTCAATTATAATTGATCTCCAGCACATCCCACATACTCTAACACGATACGCGTATCAACTATACTCACAGTGCCCAATGTATCATTGGTGATCACCTGACTTTGGAGGAACGAATCCATATCCTAGAGATGCACGAAAGCTCATCGTGCCATAACATATAAATATCTCAATAATCACATGTCATAAACTATCATGCCATAACAATATCAATCTGCTTATAATGTGCCATAATCATATAAATTTTTGTCAAGATCTCCATCTGCAAGGATGCATGCATATACTCGAGAATAAACAATAGGATTCAAAAGGACATAATAAATAAAGATGCGGATGTAGGTTCAAGATATAAAATATGACCACGGCTAAATCAAGTATATCAAGAATCTCAAGAATATCACATCATGCCCAAATAAGGTTTCATAAGATAAAACATGTTTTCTAGCATTAATAAATAGGCTCACATAGTCATACAATCCAAGAAGAACACACAACCAAACAAAGCATAAAGAAGCTTAACACTACCCCAAACACGGTATAGCCTTAGTGTACATATATACGCTTGTCACCTCACATATACGTCACCCCCAAATCACTTTTATGTAACACATAAGTCCAATTTGTAAAATGTTTCCTCTTAACAAAGTTAGACAAGAGACTTACCTCCTTTCAGAACCGTTTCAACCCTCAAATACTACTTTTCATTTGAAATTCTCCTCCAGATGACCCAAATCTATCCAAACAACACTTAACGAGGATAGATAAAGTCATATAAACCAATCTCAAATAATAATGCTTCAATCTTTAATCAAATATCAGAAGTTAACCAAAAATTAACTTTGTCCCATATGGCCAAAACCCGAGTCCAAGGTCAAATACTGTTGACCCATAATCCTACAAGTCCAAATGTTTGATAAGTTTCAAAATCCGAGTCCAAATTGGTGTTTGAAATCCCAAATACAATATCTTAAGTTTTATACAAAACCCCAAAATTTATCTCTTTGAATCCTTGATTTATATGTGAAAATCCATGGGGAATCATGATATATAATCAAAACCAAGTTAGAAATACATACTTTAGATATAGGAGTGAAAATCACCTCAAAAGTCGCCTCCTCCTGAAGTCTAAGTCACAAAAAATGGTGCAAATGGGAAAACTCCTGACTTTGGGAAATAATAAGTGAATCTGCCAGGTGACCACCGCAAGTGCAAACAAAGCACCGCGGGTACCACCCTGCCCCTTTTCACAAGTGAAAACCCATGTCCGTAGGTGCGACTGCACCGGACATCCGAATATTCCAACTTCTTCCATAAATGCCCAGAAACAACAAAACAACATCAAAATCAAGAATCAAGTATCAAATAAAAAAATCTCAAATTTTCGTAAGTTCAAAATTCCAATATTCGACTAGAAGTGGCGAATCCACCTTGGGCCACCCGAGACTAGAATCGAACATACATACAAATCCAAAATCACCATACGACCCTATTGGAATCTTTAATCACCAATTCAAGGTCGTTTACCCATAATGTTAACTTTGGTCAACTCTTCCAACCTTAAGAACTAAGCATCCCAAAACACTCTCGAACCTCCCGGAACATGATTCATTCATCCCCACAAGCAATAAATCATCAAACCAACCTATGGAAATTTTTAAATAGGGGATGTGGTTCTAGAACTAAACAACCGATCAGGTTGTTATATTCTATATATTTTAAACAAACATTCATCCTCCAACGGGTTTAGAAATGTACTTGGAATGTTGAAAAGGTGTAGATATCCACTCTGCATATTTGACTCGGTCTACCAAGTTGCTTCCTCACTCAGTTGCCCTTTACAAAACACCTTAACTGAAGCGATCTCCTTAGACCTCAACTTCCGGACCTGACAGGACCCAACACCCACAGTAGCCGCGATAGTGTCTAAAACTACTTTCTAGGTAAGCTAATTGTTTCACAATAACAATGAGCTCAATAAATAGAACTTAATAATCTCAACATCGGAAATATCACAAAATAACTGAGAAAAACAATGATAATACTACTACAACCAACTCAATGATCTGGTGTCGATGAGTACATGAGCACTACTGAATGTTAAAATACAAGGCCAAATTCTCAATACAACTATCTGAACAATAGAACAATAATAACAAATATAGATGAAAGAGAACTCCAAGTTCTGTGAATGATATATCGGATACCTCATAGTCTCCTCAACTGGTACCGGTGCGAACTCTAGCAATCGCCGCATACAAAAGTACCTGGATTTGCACATGAAGTGCAGAATGTATTATGAGTACAACCGACCCCATGTAGTCAATATGTAACAAACCTAACCTTGGGCTGAGAGTAGTGACGAGCTAAGACGAAAAACTGTCAATGAACAATAACAATAACCAGTAACAGATTAGAATATAAAGGAAAAACTATAAGTAAATAACTCAATTATATCATGTTTAGCTCATTCACATTACATGAATTGAGACATGCTTTCCAAGTATAATAGTTAAAGCCCAACCACATAAAATATTTCATTTATCGACTAGCATGAGAAAAGTATATCTCTATGCCTACATGTCAAATGTACATGTCAAATCAATATCATCATAGTTAAACCATCCAGGATAACCACACTCAGCACGCTCATGGTGCCTGGTAGAATGCCCCTCACTACTACACACAATTACACTCATCATTGTACAGGTTCTAGGCACCTCCATGATGTTCATTGTTTATCGCCTTATTTCAATCAATGAATTATGTAATTCATTTCTCTTTCCTGCAATTGGTAGGTCACCAGGTTATTGAAATAAGTCATGTTTGTCGTGGGTTTCCCATGTTACAACTTTCATATCAATTAAGTTGACCAGAAATGGATCGGTTAACATTCCATTAGGGAATCTCGTCTTGACTCTTTTGTGTGGTGGTGAATCCACGAAGTGATAGAGGGTCATCTGTGACTTGTGTAGGTGGAGGAACATAAAAGGAAAGGATACATGATGTTGCTTCCCAGTACTTGAGTTGGTAACTAGCTATAAATCAACAATTGAGACTGGTGGGTTAGAAACCTACTTGGACATCCATGATTGGAAGTTAGGACATGTCATCATGGGCTTTCGGAAGACATATTACCTACTTTGAAAGCTTTGGAATTAGTTAGGGAGACTACTGGTTGACCCATGGCTAATTGTATACTTTATACTAGACTAGATTTGCATAAGCAACGTAATGTTTACTATAGATATATCACTTGGAAGGTTGTCATGTTATCTTTAAAGATTTAAGTTACACAAGGTACTTGTTTAATTAGATTTGATGGAGTGCCAACTCATAGTGTTTGCATGGTGTTTGTATCAGATATTTTTGGTGTACATAGATTGATTTGGGTTTAAGTTTTATTATCCTCTACCTAACGGACATATTGAGTAAGATTTATATGTACTTAGAGACTTGTTAAGAATGTATACCTTTGACTCGAGGAGTTGATTGCCCTGAATTAGTTTTTTTCTACAGATTTGACATGTTAAGGAAATTACTTATATGGTACGCAAACCATGCCGTTTGAAGATTGTTATGGAATTTTGTGGTGGTTGTTGGTTGAGTAGCTCGTATCAATTAAACGGAGCTAACATTTGGAATTATCAAAATTGGATTTAGTTAAGGTTGGTTGGGAACAAAATGGCTTTGATGTTGTATAGAATCGGCAAAAGCTCTCTTCGGAAGAGAGAAGTACTGTTGCACACTATTTTGTACAAGTCAAACAACATAAAACTTAAAGCACACTACAAAGCTATTTAGGGTTTAGAGTCGCCATCAGTATTTAAGGTATACTAGAAAACCTATACTACACTATATAATGTACTCTTTAATTATGGTTTGCGAAACCGTTGAGATTGTAAGTAAGCTTTTGTGATGATCCGATAGGTTGTTTTGAGTACTAGCCCTTATTTCCATATTTTGTGACATCTATTAGCTCCAATTAGTGTTCCTCGATTTATGAGCACAATCCGTATCTTTTTCTGAAAAGATTTAATGTGAAAATCCCAGTGAGTTCGTATCATGATTTTGGACTTGGGCGTACGCCCGGAATTAAATTCGGAAGGTCCTAACTTGATTTGACGTGTTTTGTCGAAAGATAGTAACTTGAAGGTTTGGAAAAATTCTTAAGTTTGACCTTTAGGTTGACTTTATGGCTAACGGGTTCGGATTTTGGTTTCAAGACTTGGTATAGGTCCGGTTTGCTATTTGAAACTTGTCTGCAAAATTTGGTATGACACGTAGTTAGTTTGATAGGATTCGGACGCTTGGATGTGATTTTCCAAGTTCTTGAGTTTTCTTTGAAATTTCATGGATTTTGACGTCCGATACATAGTTCTAGGTGTTTATTTGGTTCTTTTACCATGCGAGCAAGTTCGTAAAATATTATTACACTTGTGTGCATGTTTGGTTTTGAGCCCGAGGGGCTCGACTCAATTTCGGATAGGCTACGGGCCACGTTGAACTTAGAAAGTTTTTGGTTTTTTTTACTGTTGCTTATGTCTGGTACATTGTGCTTTGCGACTACTCTCGCAATCGCAAAGGGGAACTTGAGGCTGGGGTGTTTTTCTTTATCACAAATGCGGGGACATGGTCGCAAACGCAAAGCAGTAGAGGGCTTACCCTTCGTGAACGGGACCTTCTTCACGCGAACGCGAAGGGTAATGGGATTTTGGGGGGAGGCAGTCTTGTACTCTACGCGAATGCAAGCCCTGGCTCATGAACGTGAAGGCCATGGGGGTGAAGCATTCACGAACATGATAGCTACATCGTGAACACGTAGGCCATTTGGGTTGCTGTGCATTATAGTCGCGTGAGGTGCTTCGCGAACGCGAAGAAAACCTGAAGCCCAGTGATTTAAACATCCCAAAGTTGGGAATTGTGTCATTTTTCACCATTTTAGAGTTTGAGTTATGCCTACGGGCGATTCTAAAGAGGTTTTTCATCCCAACTACATAGGTTAGTAGATTTTAACTTGTTTTATTATATTTCCATAAACTCCCATTGATTTTACCCTTTAATATATGCTTTTTCATTGTAGACATTAGGGATTTAGGTAGAAATGTGGATTTTGAGAAATTAAGATTTAGACCTCAAATTAAGGTCGGATTTTGAATCTAATTACATAATCGGGCTCGGGGTGAATGGGTAATTGGGTTTTGGTCTGAATCTCGGGTTTTGACCAAACGGGGCAGGTTTTTCCAGAATCGTTAAATATTGAATCTTTTTCACTCATGGGTAGTTTCTAAAGCCTATTTTGAATTATTTGAACCATATTTGGCTAGATTTGATTAGTTTGGAGGCTAATTCTAGAAGAAAAGTCATGCATCAGCATTGATTTGGTTGTGGAGTGGGGTAAGTGTCGTGGTTAACCTTGACATAAGGGATTAGGACTTATTGGCCTATTTGCTACATGTATTATGTGTGGAGATGTAAGGCCCCGTAAATATTTTACCTAAAACTCTGGGTTTCGTAGTGCCGAAGTAGGCTTATGTGTTGACGAATGTAGAGATTCTTCACAGGCAGGTTTGGCCCACTATGCGCTGGGGAGTAAAGGAATATCTTTGGCAGAAAAAGGCATTTCTGTGGCCCTTTATGCGGCTGCAGACTCACTCTGCGGGCCACAGAATGGCCGTAGAATGAAGCAGAAAACTGGGCAACGTTTGGGTGATATTGTGCGGTCATTATGCAATCGCAAAACCATTTTGCGGGCCATACATCGACTGCGGAACCAGAATGAAAATTTTCTGGAGGGAGGTTCTGCGGCGCATTATGCGACCGCAGAACAGGTCTACGGACTGCATAATGGCCATAGAGTGGGGAAGAATTGCCCAGTTCCGGAGGGCCATTTTGCGGCCCATTTTGTGGACCACAGATCTATGACGGGGCTCCTTTTTTTAATTTTATTACCCGACCCTATTTTGATATATTAAAGCAATGGACCACTTCTGAAGCAAAAACATATATTCTAGAGTAAGGGAGTGCCAAAGAGTGAGAGGGCAAGTTCCTAAGCTCATCACCCATCAAATCTTGCTCAAAGTTGAAGAAAATGTAAGAAGAATTCACTAGGTCTTCATCCTAGAGGTAAGTTTCTACTCTATAGCCCTCAATTTCGTGATTCTAATTGAAAATAGGTAATAAGACAAGCAATTCTTGGGTGTGGGAGTTGTTTATTTTTACATGCATGTACTATCAAGGGTTGGGGGAAGAATGTTGAGGTAAATTGGGTAGACTTTGGATAGTGGGATGGAGGAATCCACCATAGGAAGACCTTGAAATCATAATACCCACCTAGAGTTCGATAAAATGCTCAAATGAGCTGGAACCATAAACTCTCTCCTAATTTGTGTTCAATTTTGCTATATTTCTAAATATATCGAAGAAGCTAAGAAATCTGGAACATTGTAGTAATTTAAAAAGGCTCGACGCAAAGTATGTTGGCTAAACTCTTCTCTTAGAATCGAACCCTGCAATGTCCTTGTAAGTTTCGTGATGCTCTTTATAAATTGAATTTTTGTCAAATAAGCCTTGTGTCAAAATAATTATGTGTTCAATATGTATTCCAAAGATTCTTGTTATGTTGAGTCAATGTTCGAGAATATGGTTTGAGTGTGGACTGTGTGTTATTATGTTATGCTTTAAAAGCATGATTTGTAATGACAACTATCATGTCAATTGTGTAAGAAGTCACATGTGCCTAAGACCCTTAATTTGAAAGGCCTTTTTGTTGATTATCCATGATAATGATTGAAAGTGAAATAGTGAGCATGAATTATGAAGTACGGCCAACGTGCCAAGAATGATATTGCGTTATGGCCAATAATGCCAATAAAATGAATGGCATGTAAAAGAATATGAATTGAGTGGTCAATACTTATAATAATAAATGCCTTGGGAGTATCGTTTAGCCACCGAGGAAGGGTAGGTCGGAACAACCTAACCCCGAACTGTACGTGCCGGTGTAGGAGTGACTGAAGGGTAATTCCCCGTGTTAATGTGATGATATTGTTTCCCCTCATATGGGATTAGATTGGTGTGTTGAGATGTTTTCCCATTAAATGGGATGAGATTGTTGCTAGCGAGATGTGATGTGATGTCGATCCACATGGCATTGTGGTGAGACGGCTTAGCCGATCGGACTGAGATCAGACACCATGTCGCGCACATGGTGGTATTGTGAGTGTACGTCTCGGGGTGAGACGGCTTAGTCGGTCGAGCTGAGACAGGACTCCGTGCTAAAACATAGTGGTATATCGGTGCTAAAGATCTCCCAACTTATATTACCGAATCCTATTTGAAATTTACCTTTCCCGTAATTTGACACCTTGAAGTTGTAATGAGTCTCTTATTGATTTCATATTTTATTCTCTGTTACTGTTGCTCGTTCTATTGAGCAGGTGTTCAGTTTTACATACTAGTACTATTCCATATGTACTAATGTCCCTTTTGCCGGGGGCGCTGCATCTTCAATGGATGTAGGTGGTTCCATAGAAGGTGGCATTCATCAGTGATTGCAGCACACCCCCTTCTCAGCTGATTTGGTGAGCCCCACTTCATTTCGGGGTCCTGTATCTTCTTCCTTTGTATATAGCATTTTGATGTATAGCTGGGGCCTTGTTGTCGGCACTTTCATAGCACTCTTTTGTTCCAGTTAGAGGCTCAGTAGACATAGTGTGGGTTGTGTCTATTTTCGGAAAAGTTAAACTAAACATATTGTAATCGTACCATATGTTTCACTTTAACTATGATTGTACAATGTACTGTTTTGAATATTTGTTAAGGACGTAACTAGTGGAAATGAAATGGGGTTGTTCACACGACTTCTTACTGACTAATTAATGAAATGTATTCTTTTCTTTATTCATGGGTGAGTTGGGTAGAAGGTATTTTAAAGGCTTGCTTAGCCGGGGTATCTCGGTTGAGCGTCAGTTGCCCTCCTCGAGGTCGGGGCGTGACAGGGGATGACGTATATGTGAGGTGACGAGTACATATGCATTGTCATTGGGTTAAAGCATGCGGCCGAAAGCTTTTTCTTTGTATTATATTATTTTATTGACTATGTTCTCCATGCTTATATTAGAATATTACTTTTTAATTATTTGCCTCGTATTTAATTTTTTATTTTGAATATGTTGGTAATTTTTGCAAGTTGAATTGGTTACCATGGCTCAATAATTGTAGTGAAATTGCTTTCCGCCTTGCATTGCTAATTTGTATTTGTATTGTTGCTTGGTGAAAAAGAGTGAAAAGCACGAAGTTGTTGCCGTTCCTTATTTGCATTCATTATCATATATTGAGAGGTTGTGAGGATTAAAGCACGAACGGTGATGCCGTGCCAGAGAGTAAAAGCACGAAGGGTGATGTCGTGTCGTTTTATTTATGATATTACATGGTGAGAACGAAGTAAAAGAACGAAGGGTGATGCCATGCCATATTTATTTCATTGCCTTATTTGATTTCTGGATTTGGGGATTTACTCGGTTACATTGTTTCTTATCTTGGAAGATGTTATTTGGTGATTTCATACTTGTCGTTCTTATGATATCTCCCCTTTCGCATGTACCCTCCCAGTTAATAATTTACTATTTTACTTGTTATTTTGCTGCTTTATATTTATATCTGTACCAGATTTTATGTAGGTGTCTTGTCATAGCCTCATTACTACCTCATCGAGGTTAGGCGTGAAAATTACGAAGTACATTGGTCGGTTGTACTCATGCTACACTTCTGCACTTCTTGTGCAGATATTGGTATTGGTCCCAGCGGTATTTAGAGGTGCGTCTGCTCGGATCATATTTTATTCGGAGACTTGAGGTAGAGTTGTTGGCGGTCGTAGACCATGAAGTCCCCTTCCATTTCCTATCTTTACTGTTTATCTCATTCGAACAATTGTATTTATTTCAAACTATACTTGTAGAATTCTAGTTGCTCGTATATTGGTGATACCAGACTTCAGGGATTGAGTTAGACCGTGTTATGTTATGGGTTTATTTCATATATTTCAGCTTTAATCATCATTAATAATTGTTATTATTTTGTTTTGAACTGTTTAATTATTAAATTAGTTAACTAATGTTGGCTTGCCTAGCAAGTGAATGTTAGGCGTCATCATGGTCCCAAGGGTGGGATTTTGGGTCGTGACAAATTGGTATCAAAGCGCTAGGTTGCTTAAGTCTCACGAGTCATGAGCAATCTTAGTAGAGTCTGGAGGATCAGTACGGAGACGTCTGTACTTATCTTCTAGAGGCTATGGAGCCTTAGGAAAATTTAACTTCTTTCTTTCCCTATCATGTGATTTTATTCTATCATTGATGTTTGAATTACTCCATTCTTGTTCTCTCACAGATAGTCAGAACACGCACAACATCTATAGCCAGGTAGGAGTTGGAGCCCCCTGTTGCAGCCACTACCAAGGGTAGAGGCCGGGGCCGAGGTCGAGCAAGAGGACGCGGCAGAGGCAGAGCTCAGCCTAGAGCTCGTGCACCAGCACCTACTGTGGAGCCTCAGATTGATCATAAGGAGGAGGTCCCAGCTCATACCGCACCAGTCGGATCCACTCAGGTCCCGGAGGGATTCATAAATACTTTTGTGCTTCAGGATGCTCTAGTCTGCTTGGTGGTCCTTATGAAGAGTGCGTCCCACACCAGTGCCTGTTTTTGTTGCACCAGCCATCTCTCAAGTTGGGGGAGAAGTACATACTCCCGCTACTCACACTCCGGAGCATATGGCTCCCATGTATCAGACCTAGCAGTTCCGCCAGTTGGGGTAGTGCAGCCTATTGTTGCTATACAAACTGGGGAGAGGCCTATGATGTCTTCTAAGGGATTGATGAAGTTGGATACGTTCACAAAGCTCTTCCCTATTCTCTTCAGTGGTGCAACTTCTGAGGACCCGCTGGATTATTTGGACTGTTGCTACGAGGCTGAGCAACATAGGTATTGTTGAGTCCAATGGAGTAGACTTTGTAGTACTTCAGATGACCGGTTCAGCAAAGAGATGGTGGCATGATCATGTGCGAAGTAGACCAGCTGGTTCACCTCCACACACTTGGGATCAGTTTTCGCAGTTTTTATTTGGAGAAGTTTATTCCTTTTGCTTTGAGAGAGGAGTACTGCAGGTAGTTTCAGTACCTTCAGCAGGGTAGCATGACTGTTACCTAGTATGAGACTCGATTTGTGGACCTAGCTTGCCATGGAGTTATCTTACTCCTTACGGAGAGGGAAAGTGTGAGGAGATTCATTGATGGACTTACTTACAGTATTAGGCTACAGATGGCCAAGGAGACCGGAGATGATATTTCTTTCTAGAAGGCCGTAGAGATTGCTAGACGAAATGAGATGGTTCGTGATCAGGATAGAAGGCAGTATCTAAGAAGAGGCCTTCTCAATTTGGTGATTTCAGTGGTGCCTCGTCTGGAGGCAGGGGTTTATTTGGTAGAGGCTATCCTCTCAGGCCGATTAAGTCAGCGCTTCAGACATCCCACGGTGCTTCGGGTAGTCGTGGTTCTTATGGGTCTAATCCTGAATAGCTAGAGCATAGTGCACCTTCAGCTCCTATTAGTGCACCTCAAATATAGAGTTATTAGGGTGGTTATTCAGGCTGACAGGGTCAGTTCCAGAGTCAGCAATCACAGCAGCTGAGGGCTTGTTATACTTGTGGAGATACGAGGCACGTTGCTTATTTTGCCCTGGTCGTAGGTCGATATGCCACAGAAGGGGTCTCCTGCCATGGTTCCGGCACGGGTTGCTCTGTCGCCCACTAAGCCAACTAGAGCCGGGGGTCAAGCTGCTAGAGGTGAAGGTTAGGCCATTGGAGGTGGAGGCCAGCCAGCTAGAGGTCGTCCGAGATGCGGAGGTCAGAGTGGTGGGGCCCAACTCCATTTTTATGCATTTCCATCTAGACCTGAGGTAGAGTCATATAACATTATCATCATAGTTATTGTTCCAGTTTTCCATAGATCCTTCAGTTCTATTTGATCCGGGCTGGACTTATTCCTACGTGTCATCCTATTTTGCTTCATCTCTGGTTATGCCTCGTGATTCTTTGAGTGCTCATGTCTACGTGTCCATGCCTGTGGTAGATCGTGTTTATCGCTCGTGTGTGATTTCTATCGGTAACCTTGAGACTACTTTAGATCTTCTACTTCTTGATATGGTGGACTTTGATGTTATTTTGGGCATGGATTGGTTGTTACCTTATCACGTTATATTGAACTGTCACACCAAGATGTCGACCTTATCTATGGTGGGGTTTCCTCGATTAAAGTGGAGAGAGACTCCTGGCCATTCTATTAGCACGGATATATTTTATGTCAAGGCTCAACATATGGTCGAGAAGGGATATCTAGCATATTTGGCCTATATTCATGATCCTAGTGCAAAGATTCCTTCCATGGATTCAGTACTAGTTGTGCATGAGTTTCTAGAGGTGTTTCCTACAGATTTGCCGGGGATTCCACCGACAAAGATATCGACTTCTGTATTGACTTGGCTCCAGGCACCCAACCTATTTCTATTCCACCATACCGTATGGCCCTAGCTAAGTTGAAGGAACTGAAGGAGCAATTGTAGGATTTGCTTGACAATGGATTCATTAGACTTAGTGTCTCGCCCTGGGTGCACCAGTGTTGTTTGTGAAGAATAAGGATGGTTCGATGAGGATGTATATATATTATCAACAGTTGAACAAAGTCACTATCAAGAACAAATATCTCATGCCGAGGATTCATGACTTATTTGATCAACTTCAGGGTGCCAAAGTGTTTTCAAAGATTGATTTGAGATATGGCTACCATCAGTTGAAGATTAGGGCATCGGATGTCCCTAAGACAACTTTTCAAACTCGGTATGGGAATTATGAGTTCAGAGTGATGTCATTTGGCTTGACAAATGCCCTGGCAGCATTTATAGATTTGATGAATCGGGTATTCAATCCCTATTTGGATTCTTTTGTGATCGTCTTCATTGATGATATTTTGAATTACTCTCGCAGTCGAGAGTAGCATGAGCAACATCTTTGGGTTGTACTTCTGACTTTGAGAGATAGTCAGTTATATGCCATGTTTTTAGAGTTTGAGTTTTGGTTGGATTCGGTTGCCTTTTGGGGGCATGTGGTATCTTTCGAGGGCACTAAAGTGGATCCTAAAAAGATTGAGACAGTACAGAACTGGCCTAGGCATTCGGAGCTTCCTGGGTTTGGCGGGTTATTATTGCTAGTTCGTGCAGGGATTTTCATCTATCGCAGCCCCATTGACTAGATTGACCTAGAAGGGTGCCCTATTCAGGTGGTCTAATGAGTGTGAGTTGATATTTCAGAAGCTCAAGACTGCCTTGACTACAACTCTAGTATTGGTGTTGCCTACGGGTTTGGGGTCTTACACTGTGTATTTCAATGCGTCACATATTGGACTTGGCATTGTGTTAATGCAAGATGATAGGGTGATCGTCTATACGTCTCGGTAGATGAAGGTTCATGAGAAGAATTACCCTATTCATGACTTATAGTTGGCAGTTAATGTTCATGCATTAAAAATTGGAGGCATTATCTCTACGACATGTCGTGTGAGGTATTCACAGATCAACGGAGTCTACATCACTTGTTTAAGCAAAAGGATTTAATTTGAGGCAGCAGAGGTGGTTAGAACTGTTAAAAGACATGATATCACTATGTTGTACCATCTCGGGAAGGCCAATGTGGTGGCCGATGCCTTGAGTAGAAAGGCTATGAGTATGTGTAGCCTTGCATATATTCCAGTTGGTGAGAGACCACTAGCATCAGATGTTCAGGATTTGTCCAATCAATTCGTGAGATTAGATGTTTCGGAGCCTAGCCGGGTTCTTGCTTGCACGATTTCTCGGTCTTCTTAGTATGAACGCATCAGAGAGCGCCAGTATGACGGCCCTCATTTACTTTACCTTTAAGGACACGGTGCAGCATGGTGATGCCAAGGAGGTTTGTATTGGAGATGATGGTGTGTTGCGGATGAAGGGTCGGATTTGTGTGCCTAATGTGGATGGGCTGCGTGAGTTGATTTTTGAGGAGGCCTAGAGTTTGCTGTATTCCATTCATCTAGGTGCCACCAAGATGTATCAGATTTGAGGCAGCATTATTGATGGAGAAGAATGAAGAAAGATATAGTGGGGTATGTGGCTTAGTGTTTGAACTATCACCAGGTGAAGTACGAGCATCAGAGGCCTAGTGGTTTGCTTCAGAGACTTGAAATTCCAGAGTGGAAGTGGGAGCGTAGTACCATGGATTTAGTTGTTGGGCTCCCATGGACTTTGGAAAAATTTGACGCAATATGGGTCATTCTGGATAGGTTGACCAAGTTAGCTCAGTTCATTTCGGTGGCGGCTACATATTCTTCAGAGCAGCTGTCTTAGATCTTTATCCGGAGGATTGTTCATCTTTACATTGTGCTGGTGTCTATTATCTCCGATTGAGGTACATAGTTCACATCACATTTCTAAAGAGCTGTACAATGGGAGTTAGGTACGCAGGTTATGTTGAGTACAACATTTCACCCCTAGATGGACAGTAAATCCAAGCGCACCATTCGGATCTTGGAGGACATGTTACATGCTTGTGTTATGGATTTTGGGGGTTCTTTGGATCAGTTCTTACTTCTTGCGGAGTTTTCCTACAACAACAACTACAAATCGATTATTCAGATGGCTCCTTACAAGGCCTTATATGGGAGGCGGTGTCGTTCTCCAATTAGTTGGTTTGAGCCGGGAAAGGCTAGGTTGTTGGGCACGTATTTGGTTCGCGATGCCTTGGATAAAGTCAAGTTAATTCAGGATCGGCTTCATACAGCCCAGTCTAGGCAGAAGAGTTATGTTGATCGGAGGGCTAGTGATGTAGCATTCATGACGGGAGAGAGGGTTTTGCTGCGGGTTTCACCAATGAAGGGTGTGATGAGGTTCGGCAACAAGGGAAAATTGATCCCTAGGTGTATCGGTCTCTTTGCGATTCTTGAGAGAGTTGGTGAGGTGGCCTACACACTTGCATTGCCACCCAGCTTATCGGCAGTTCACCTGATATTCTATGTTTCAATGCTCCGGAAGTATCATGGTGATCCGTCCTTTGTATTATATTTCAGCTCGGTCCAGTTGGACAAGGATTTGACTTATGAGGAGGAGCCGGTGGCTATTCTGGAATGGCAGGTCCGGAAGTTGAGGTCTAAAAGTTATCCTTCTTTGAGAGTGCAGTAGAGAGGTTAGCCGATTGTGGAAGCCATGTGGGTGTCCTAGTCCGATATGCGGAGTAGATACCCATAACCTTTCACCAGTCCAGGTACTTTTCTATGTCCGTTCGAGGATGAACGTTTCCATTAGAGGTGGAGAATGTGACGGTCCGATAGGTTGTTTTGAGTACTAGAACTTATTTTCGTGTTCTGAGACCTCTATTAGCTCTATTTAATGTTTCTCAATTTGCGTGCATAGTCCGTATCTTTTTCCAAAAAGATTTTATGTGCAAATTTGAAGAAAACATGATTTTTGGCTTGAAAAATAACTTGAGTTGACTATAGTCAACATTTTGTTTAAACGACCCTACATTGGCATTTTGACGATTCCGGTGGGTCCGTATCGTGATTTTGGACTTGGGCGTCTGCCCGCTATTAATTTCGGAAGTCCCTAACTTGATTTGATGTGTTTTGTTAAAATCTAGTAACTTGAAGGTTTGAAAAAATTCCTAGGTTTAACCGTAGGTTGACTTTCTGGCTAGCAGGTTTGGATTTTGGTTCTGGGACTTGGTATAGGTCCATTTTTCTATTTGAAACTTGTCTGCAAAACTTGGTGCAAAACGGAGGTTGTTTGATAAGATTCAGACGCTTGGTTGTGATTTTAGAAGCTCTTGAGTTTTCTTTGAAATTTCATGCATTTTGACGTCCGATTAATAGTTCTAGGTGTTATTTTGGTCTTGTGATCGCATGAGTGAGTTCGTATGATGTTATTACACTTGTGTACATGTTTTTCTTGGAGCCCGAGGGGCTCGGATGAGTTTCGGATAAGCTACACTGCGGAGCACTTTGAACTTAGAAAGTAGTCGGTTTGTTTATTGTTGCTGATGTCTGGTGCATTGTGCTTCGCGTCTACTTTCGCGATCACAAAGGGGAACTTGGGGTTGGGTGGATTTCTTCATAACAAACGCGGGGACATGGTCACGCGATTGCGAAGTAGTGGAGGGCTTACCCTTCGCGAATGCGACATTCTGCATGCGAACGTGAAGGGTTATGGGATTCTAGGGGAGGCAGTCTTGTACTCGACGCGAATGCGAGCCCTGGATCGCGAACGCGAAGGCCAGGGGTTGAAGCCTTCGTGAACGCGATAGGTACATCACGAACGCATAGGCCATTTGGGACGCTTTTCATCACGATCGTGTTAGGTGCTTCGCGGATGCGAAGAACACCTGACGCACAGTGATTTAAACATCCCAAAGTCGGGAATTGAGTCATTTTCACCATTTTCAAGTTTGAGCTCAGCCTAGGGGCGATTTCAAAGAGGTTTTTCATCCCAACTTCATAGGTTAGTAGATTCTAACTTGTTCCATAAACACACATTGATTTTGACCTTTAATCTATGATGTTTCATGGTAGAAATTAGGGATTTAGGTAGAAATTAGGGATTTTGAAAAATTGAGATTTAGACCTCAAATGGATGTCGGATTTACAAACTAATTACATAACCAGGCTCGGGGGTGAATGGCTAATTGAGTTTTGGTCCGAATCTCGAATATTGACCAAGTGGGCCCAGGTTTGACTTTTGTTGACTTTTTTCAAAATCATTAAAGATTGAATCTTTTTCACTCATGGGTAGTTTCTAAAGCCTATTTTGAATTATTTGAACTATATTTGGCTAGATTTGATTGGTTTGGAGGTTACTTCTATAGGCAAATACGTGGTTGAGCATTGATTTGATTGCGGAGTGAGGTAAGTGTCGCGGTTAACTTTGATTAGAGAGATTAGGACTTTTTGTTGGCCTATTTTCTACGTGTATTATGTATGAGGATGACGTATATGTGAGGTGACGAGTACGTATGCGTTGTCATTGGGTTGAAGCATGTGGGCGGAAACAGTTTATTTGTATTATATAGTTTCATTGACTACGTTCTCAATGCTTAGGTTAGAATATTAATTTTTGATTAGTCGTCTCGTATTTATTGTTTTATTTTGAAGATGTTGGTAATTTTTCCAAGTTGAATTGGTTACCATGGCTCTACAATTGAAGTGAAATTGCTTTCCCCCTTGCATTGTTAATTTGTATTGTTGCTTGGTGAGAAAGAGTGAAAAGTACGAAGGGTTTTGTCGTGCCTTATTTGCGTTCATTATCATATATCGAGAGGTTGTGAGGATTAAAGCATGAGGGGTGATGCCGTACCGGAGAGTAAAAGCACGAAGGGTGATGTCATGTCATTTTATTTATGATATTACATGGTGAGAACGAGAGTAAAAACACGAAGGGTGATGTCGTGCTATCTTTATTTCATTGCCTTATTTGATTTCTGGATTTGGTGATTTACTTGGTTACATTGTTGCTTATCTCGGAAGATGTTATTTGGTGATTTCATAGTTGTCGTTCTTATGATATCTTCCCTTTCTCATGTGCCCTCCCAGTTAATAATTTACTATTCTACTTGTTATTTTGCTGCTTTATGTTTATATCTTTACAAGAGTTTACGTAGGTATCTAGTCATTGCCTTGTCACTACCTCGTCTAGGTTAGGCTCGACACTTACGGAGTACATTGGGTTAGTTGTACTCATGATACACTTCTGCACTTCTTGTGCAGATACTGGTATTGGTTCCAGCGATTTTTAGAGGTGCATCTGCTCGGATCATATTTTCTTCCGAGACTTGAGGTAGAGGTGAGAGTGAACGACATGGCTATGTACTCAAATGTGTGAAGAAAAAACTTGCATCCCATATCTCGGGATTTGAGTCGATTGAGGATCAAAGTAAGGTTGACTTGGTATTTTGATGTTTTGATTTTGGGCTAAATTGTTGGGTTCAGAGCATCATCGCACTGTTTTAAAAGAACTTCCCCACTTTTTAGTACTGAGGAAATCATTTGAAACAGTGGGGATAAGTGGTTCAACCAATGCTTCTAAGGGGAGTTAACCCTTATGTAGGGTTGCCTACGTATCTTTCCAAGGCAAGAATCAGGTCAAAATGTAGTTCGAGAAAACTACTGGAATATGTGTGGTTCTCATGAATAAGTAATTGTTCTTTGAGAAAACTTGTGGTTGAGAGTAATAATTTTGGGTGGGTGGGTAGAGGCTGATTGCTTTTGAACAAGAGGTAGATGGTCGCATAGCGCATGGATCTGCCTCAAATGACGGAAGTCAGTGAAAGTATGAGGTATGGTTAAGAAGAAATACGTCAAATCAATGGAAGATGTACCAAGATAGATTGACGTATCTTTGAAAAGGATGGTCGAGTCAATATGATGGTATGATTATAGGGATGGTCATGAAGACCGGATTGAGCATGTGTATTTGGAAGGTCAAGGTTCAACAGAAGTCAACCAGAGTTTAGTTAGACAAAGAGAAGCTAATAATGGATACCAAATAGAAGGTACATGTAACAGATAAAGAATACATAACTATAGTAGACAAAGAATATATAACAAATAAAGAATGGATAACATACAAAAAATATGTAACAAGTAAAGGATATGCGAGAATTAATTCAGCTGAAGCAAGCTGCAAGATTGTGTGTACAGTGACCTAGGAATTCTAAGAGTAGATTTACCCAGACTCGAGCATGCGTTTAGGAAAAATATGAGATGGTATGCAGTTAACCTCTTATGCAAATCTCTGAAACTAAAGAGTTTTGAAAGAAGGTTCAGAGGGGTGAAAAGACAACCCTCGCGTAACTTATGTGTATGTACGACCAAGGCTCGATAGAAAAGTGATGATAATTTAATAAGGGAGTACCATAAGCATGTGAAAAAAATACACAACAAAGGCATGTGTAAAAGAATACACAACATAGGCATATACAACATAGGTATGTGTAAAGGAAAATACAACATAGGCATATGTAAAAGCATATAAAATATAGGCATGACAAAGAATATATAGCTTGAAGCACGTAACAAAGAGTATATGACTTGAAGCATATGACAAAGAATATACCTCTTGAAGCAAATGAAAAAGAATAGACTACTTGAAGCATGTGGTACAAAAGAATAGAAATTGCAATATTGGAGAACTTGTAATCACTCAAGTAATTGATCAAGTCCGCTGTGGTTAGAACCTGAAGACATCCCCAGCAGAGTCTCCATATTGTTTCACCCTATTTTTCACAAGTCAAAACAATATAATACCTATAGCACTCTACAAGGTTATTTAGGGTTTAGAGTCGCCACCCAATTTTTAAGCTATACTAGGACACCTACACTACACTATATAATGTACACTTTAATTATAGTCTATGAAACCGTTGAGATTCTAGGTAAGGGTTCAAGGTATCTCAAGGGGAAGGTGTTTGGCATCCCTCGAGATCCACAAAATATGGTTCCGGTGGACTCAATCAAACAAAAGAGGGACTAAGTAAAATAATTAATTAAATATTTACAAAGAATCATGAAGGTAATTTGAATGATGAATGATGTCAAAATAATAGATTATATACAAAAGATGTGAAATAAGTATATGAAAATCATATTTTTTTTATGACGTGGTAAGTGGTAAAGAAAATATGTAGTAACAAGTAGAATATTTGTAAATCAACTAAATGCATTATAGTTAAAGAATGAACGTGAAAAACTTTAATTTTAGTCCAAAGGTAAACTATTTTGAGTGAGAAGCTAAATGTAAAAAAGGGAGACTCGTTATAAAATTTTAGCTTCGTATTGTGATTTAAGACTTGGGCGTATGCCCGAAATTGATTTCGGATGTCCGTAGGTTGATTTGTGTTGATTTGACGAAATTTGGCAATTTGAAGTTCAAACGTTTGACTGTAGGTTGCCATTTAGCTATCGATCTCGGAATTTGATTTTGGGACTTGAAATATGTCCGTTATGGTATTTAGAACTTGCCTGCAAAATTCGGTGTCGTTTGGAGTTGATTTCATAGGATTTGGATGTTTAGTTGTAATTTTAGAAATTTTGAACTTTACTTTGAAATTCATGTGTTTTAGTGTTCAATTCATAGTTTTAGATGTTATTTTTGTGTTTTGATCGTATAAGTGAGTTCGTATGATGTTTTTAGATTTAATTGAATGTTTGGTTTGGAGCCCCGAGGGCTCGGATGAGTTCCAGACATGTATCGGAATGGTTTTGGACTTAAAATGAACTGTTGGTGTGCTGGTGCTCAGTTATCATAATTGCGAGCACTAGCCTCGCAATTTCGAAGATGACAGTAAGAGGGCAGATATCGCAAATACGACTTGCCCTTCGCATTTGTGAAGGCAACAGGATTTTAGCTTGGTTCGCATTTGCGAACAAATGTTCGCTTTTCAATGATATCCAGTTCGCAATTGCAAATCCTTGTCTTGCAAATGCGAGTATGCATGAGGTTGTCAGGGTTCGCAAATGTGAGCCCTAGTCCGTAATTGCGAGGATTCGCAAATGCGAACCCTATGTCACAAATGCAACATCTGCAGTTGGTTAAAGGGCTGGGAGACGAAATTTTTGAAAACATCCTCTCATTTTTGAACCCTAGGCTCGGAAGGAGATGATTTGGAGGGGCATTTTCACCTACAAACTTTAGGTAAATGATTCTAATCTATTTCTAATTATATTCCATCATATATCTTAGATTTTAACATCAAAATCATCTGAATCAAAGTGAAAATTTGTGAAACTTTGTCAAGTTTTTAAAAAATAAGAATTTGAGTTTTGAGAGTCGATTTGGACTCGGATTTTGAAACTAATTACATATATGCCATCGTGGGGTCATGGGTAGTCGGCATATACCATTGGACCCGAGTTTTGACCGCGCGAGCCCCAAGTTGACTTTTGTTGACTGTTTGGGAAAAGTGTAAGAGTTTTAGCTTTATCTATTGCAATTTTGAGTTCCCAAGCATTGCTTGATGATATTAAGTCGATTTTGGTTAGATTTGAGCCGTGTGGAGGCAAATTTTAGGGCAAAAGCTATTTTCAAAAGTTGAATTGGCCTAATTGAGGTAAGTGCCTTGCCTAACTTTGTGTGGGGAAATTACCCCTTCAGATTAGTATTGATTGATTCATTTGTGCTATGCGAAATCCGTGTACGCAAGGTGATGAGTGGGTACATAGATTGTACGTGGCATTTGACCGGTTTAGGCTAAATAAATATTCTAAACCGGTTATTTACTACATATAGCCCGCATACCCACTCGTCACCTTGGGTACACTACTTTCACATAGCACAAATAGTACAATTAACCCAAATCCTAAGGGGTAGTTCCCCACATAAAGTTAGGCAAGATACTTACGTCAACTATAGGTCGTTTTGAGTATTAGACCTTATTTTCGTACTCCGAGACCTCTATTAGCTTTATTTTATTTTCTTGATTTACGTGCGTGGTCCGCGTCGTTTTTTGAAAAGTTTTTATGTAAAAATTTGAAGAAAATATGATTTTTGGCTTTAAAAACAACTTGAGTGATCACGGTTAACATTCATGGTAAACGACCTCGAATCGGTGTTTTAATGATTCCGATAGGTTTGTATGATATGTTTGGACTTGTACGCACATTTGGTTGGGATACGGGTTGACCCAAGATTGTTTCGTCGCATTTTGTGAAAGATTGTGAAAAATGAGTTTTCAAGTTGAAATCTTGAGTTTTGATGATCGATTCTTGTTATTTGATGTTATTTTGATGATTTGAGGTGGAGAGCACGTTTATATGATGTTATTACACTTGTGTACATTTTTAGACTTGTGGAATTGCTGGTTTTTTATCTGGTGTCTAGCGCTTCACGATCGCGAAGCCACTCTCGCAATCAAGAAGGGGAAAATTGGGGTTGGGGCTGGTTATTCTATGCGAACGCAAGGCCTAGCTTGCGAACGCAAAGTCTTGGAAGGACTTACCTTCACGAACGTGGCTGGCCACTCGTGAACTCATAGTGTTGGGGATAGTCTAGGGGAGGGTTGATGGCTCTTCATCACGAACGCTAACCATGGGTCGCGAACACGGAGGCTTGGTTGGGAAGAAGCCTTCGCGAACACGATGAAAGCTTCCCAAACGTGAAGGCCAATAGGCCTATGTTTTTCGCGAACGCGTCAGGTGCTTCGCGAATGTGAAGAACACCTAACGCTCAGTTGTTTTAAAAGCTGAAAGTCGGGATTATTACATTCAACACCATTTTTGAAAGCTAGAGCTCAGACTAGAGAGGATTTTGAAGAGATTATCATCCCAACTTCATTGGTTAGTGAATTTTAACTAGTTTTGTGTATTTCCATAATCACTTAGTGATTTTTAACCTTAATGTATGAATTGCATGGTAGAAATTACGGGTTTTTGGTAGAAGTTAGGGATTTTGCCAAATTGAGATTTACACCTCAAATTGAGGCCGGATTTAGAACAAATCACATAACCAAGCTCGGGGGTGAATGGGTAATCGGATTTTGGTCCGAATCTTGAGTTTTGACCAAGCGGGCCCGGGTTGACTTTTGTTGACCTTTTCCAATTTCATTAAAGATTGAATCTTTTTCACTCGTGGGTAGTTTTTAAAGCTTATTTTGAATTATTTGAACTATATTTAGCTAGATTTGGATGGTTTGGAGACTAGTTCCAAAGGAATGGCCGTGGTTGAGTGTTGATTTGATTGAAGAAAGAGGTAAGTATCGTGGTTAACCTTGACTTGAAGGAATAAGGACTTGCTTGGAATATTTGTTATTTTATTTATGTGTGGGGACGACGTATATGAAAGGTGACGAGTGTATATACGTAGTCACGGGTTAAGCATGCGGGTTGGATATTATGGATCGGATTGCGCACCACAACGGAGAAGACATGCTCTATATATATATATATATATGGATCGGGTTATGTGCCGCAATGGAGAATATATGTTATGTATTGTGTATATATATATGGATCGGGTTGTGTGCCGCAACGGAGAAGAAATTTATTACTGTTTAACTATTGTTACTGTATCTGTAATGACCTGACTGGTCGTTTTGAGCTCTAGTGCGTCGTTCAGTAGTTTGAGGCCTTGAGTAACTTCACTTCATGTTTTATGACTTGTACGTGTAGTCGGAATCAAATTTTGGAAAGTTCGGAGTTGATTCGGATAGAAAATTCTCAATTCAAAAACTTTAAGTTGGAAAATTTGACCAAGGTTTGATTTTTGAGTAAACGACTTCGAAATCGGGATTTGAAGGTTCCAATCAGTTTGTATGATGATTTTAGACTTGGGCGTATGTTCGGGTTGAGTATCGGGTGGTCCGGAAGCATTTCGGCGCTTATTGTGGAAAGTTGGCATTTTGAAGGTTTTATAATTTCGTAAGATTGATTTGAAGTGAACTTTGATTTTATTGATGTCCGTTTGGGATTCCGAGCCTTGGAATAGGTTCGGATCGTGATTTGTGACTTGCACGTAAAGTTTGTATCATTTCGGAATGTTTAAGTGTAATTCGGACGCGTTCGGCGAATTTTGAAAGTTTGAAAGTTGAAAGAGGTGTTTTGATCGTCGATTCGTATTTTGGATGTTGTTTGGTGTGATTTGAGGCCTCGAGCAAGTTTGCATCATATTTTGGGATTGGTTGGTATGATTGGACGGGGTACCGGGGGCTTCGGCTGTGTTTCGGATGGGCTACGGGTCATTTCATGTTTGAGCTGTTATTTTTGAGAGCAAAGTGTTGTTCCATGCCTTGTGAATCGCAACCGCGGAAGAAAATTTGTGATCGCGTAGATGGATTTTTTGTTGTCAGTAGTCTGGCTTCGAAAGCTTATATCTTGCAATTTATAAGGAATTTGGGAATGATCAAAAAATAAAAATTGTAGCTCTTTTAATATAGTTTTTAAAAAATTAAACCGTTTGTTATTTGAAATTTTGTATAAAACGTCATGTCCATTATACCAAAGGGTATCTGTAAAGAGGAAACAAAATTTGTACATCGCGATCGCGATGAAGGAAAACGATGTTAAAAGAGCATGACAGGAAAACGATGTTAAACGGTGTTAAAAGAGCACATACTTATTTCACTACCCCATGGATAATGACCGCGATCGCAAAGAAGGAGGCATGACAGGTTCATTAAACATCTAATTTTGGGATTTTGAGCTCATTTCATCACTTTTAAGTTCTTGGAGCTCATGTGGGGCGATTTGGGGTGATTCTTGAAGATCATTTTCACCATATATCATAAGGTAAGTTATTCCTACTTGTTTTGAGTTAAATACATAGGTTATATGTGGATTTTAACATGGAACTTTGGTAAGAATTATGGATTTTTTTGGAAGAAAATCTAGAAATAGTATTTTTAGATTTTGACCACAAAAGTTGGAAATGGAATTAGGAATAAACCATATATTTGAGTTCGTGGTATTATGGGTAATGTTTATCTTCAAATATTTTCGGAATCTGGGCACGTGGACCCGAGAGTTAACTTTGTTGACTTTTCGAGCAGAGTTGGAATAATTACAAATTGTTAAATTGTAAGCATTGGGGTATATTTTGATTGATTTACACGTTGTTTGACTAGTTTCAGATCGTTTGGATTTGAGTCGAGGAGTTAGAGAGGCATTGGAGCCGGTTATGGAATTTCGGAGCAAGGCGAGTCTCCTGTCTAACCTTGTGAGGGAAAAATTATCACGTAGGTGTTATTCTTGTTATATGCTACATGTTGTGGGAGTTGTGCACGTATGAGGTGACGAGTGTCCGTGCGCATGCTACAATTCCTGATTATGTCCGGGTAGACTAGAATTCACGCCATGCTTTATTCGTACTAGTTGAGTTATTCTTGCCTGCTTAGTTACTTGATTTCATGTTACGACCTATGACTAGGCTTGCGTAGAGTGATGGAATCTCTATTGTAAGAGATTTAACGAGATTTGACGAGCTACTTCATTCGTACTAGTTGCATTGTGCGTTTTCATGAAAAAGCTTCTTTAAATTTCATAACTCATATGTATATTCATGAGTGGGGTCAAGGACCGGTTAAAGATTCTTATTCTAATGGGATCGGGCTGTTCGCCTCGGCAGAATTATGTACCACACTCTTATGGGATCGGGTTGTTCGCCTCGAGAGGATATTGTAACACACTCTTATGGTATCGGCCCGTTCACCTCGGCAATATCATATTCTTATGGGATCGGACCGTTCACCTCGGTTGTATCATATTCTTATGGGATTAGGCCATTCGCCTCGGCAATATCATATTCTTATGAGATCGGGCATGTTCGCCTCGACAGTATCATGTATCACATTCTTATGGGATAGGGCCGTTCGCCTCGACATTTCTATAAAATACTCTTATGGGATCGGGTCGTTCGCCTCGACAACTTCATGAAATACTATTATGGGATCGGGTCGTTCTCCTCTGCAAAATCGTGTGTAATATTTGACGAGAAGCTAGCGTATCCGTGAGTTTTTCTGATTTGAGTTGTGACGACCTATCTGGTGGGGACCATTTTATATATATATACTTCGTTTGAGGAGGTATTTGATAATTAAGAGCTAGTGTTTACCATTCAGAGGAGGATCATACCACGTACCTATATTTGCTTTCACTATTTATTTATCATGCCTCATACTTGTTTACTTTCTACTGTACTTGATTTATTGGACCGCTAGTAAGTGTCGATGTCGATCCCTCATCACTACTTCTCCTGGGTTAGGCTTGATACTTACTGGGTACGCGTTGATTTACGTACTCGTGCTACACTTCTTAACTTATTGTGCAAGTATATATTTTTGGTGGTTTTTGGGCGCAAAGGCACGTCTATTGCGGGGACTTTACGGTGAGCTACATCCCATGTTACGATCCGCAACATACAGAGTTTCCATCAGAATTATTTACATTTCCTATCCAACATGTATTCCAGATAGATGTTGTATTGTTATTGTATCTTCTAGTAGATGCTCATGCACTTGTAACACCGAGTTTTGGGGGTGTTCTAGAATTGTTATGGATTGTTTTACATTGATACACTTTTACTAATTATTTTTAATTAAACTGTACATAACTATGATTTATTTTAATGCACTAACCTCTCTATCTAAATAAGATTCATGATTTTAAAAATAATAAAATAAATAATTAAGCGTTGGCTTGCCTAACGGCGACTTTGGGAGCCATCACGGCCTATAGTGGATTTTGGGTCAGTATCCGTATTAACTTGAGGAGTTGAGCATATGTATTATTCTATGGGCCTCTAGGATGTGTTTTCAGTACTGGTTTTATGTTAATTTCTTGTTTATCCTCTATTTTTGCTATTATTGCATTCATATACGCACAGGTTTATAGTAGGTGCCTTGTTATAGCCTCGTCACTACTTCGTCGAGTTTAGGCTCGGTACTTACAGAGTACATGTGGTCGGTTGTACTCATGCTATACTTCTACATTTCTTGTACAGATTCTGATATTTGTCCCAGCAGCAGTTAGTGGAGGCTCGCTCGGATTAGCTTTCTTTCACGGGGACTTGATGTATAGCTGCACGACAATCGCAGTCCTGGAGTCAACTGCCTTATCTAGTTCTACTATTTATTTTATTTCAAACAGTTGTATTTTCATTCAGACATTTGGTCTTAGCACTTCTACTATGCTCGTGTACTTATGACACCAGATTCCGGGATTGATTATCAGCGTTTGGAGTTATTATATCTGTTTTTGAACCACTACCGATTTATTTACCATTAAATTGCTTTCAAATTAGTTTTAAAATGATTAGTTGTGTACTAATGTTGTCTTTCCTAGCAAGTGTATGTTAGGTGCCATCACGACCTCGCGGTGGGGATTTCGGGTCGTGACAGTTTCCACTTTCAATATCGAACTGCCTAGAAGGTTTAGTGATAAAAATTTATGCAAAAAGATTAATCCTATTTTTTGTTTGTCATTGATATTATATTTAGGGTCGTTAAATTCTCTATGTTTAACCAAAAAATAATTTTTGTGGTCAAAGCAAATAATAGAATAATTTGGATTTCTAATAACCAATCTTACGTCACTTTTTCTAATATAGATGAATAAGAAATAATGAAAATAAAATATTGAGAGAATAAAGAAAACAAATCTTATTGATAATGGCAGCTTCCTTCCAAGAGGAGAGAATAAGATTCTTCAATTTGTAGAGAATAAAATATAAATGAGTGATAGAATAATGTCGTGAATTCATGATGATTCTACAAAATATGGTACTTAATTCTTGCATGTTACTAATATTTATTACGTTAATTTCCCGTTACTTGGGTAATTTGTAACGGTTATGGTAATATTAGTCAATTACACATAATCTGGGATTAAGTCAATTTCTTTCATATTCGTGGAGTCTTTAATTATTCTTCCCGAGCCTATCTCTTTTTTTCTATTTGTCCGATGCGGTATCCTTGTAAGCAATGCTGTGGGTGTTTTTCTCATGCTTCTCCTAATCTTCATTCTTCTTTATTGCTCTGACTCTCATGACACATGTCAACACATCATTAGTCCACGTCGCGAGTCTATTTTTCAACCAATACAAATAGTCCACCCACTTTATGAATATTCTTAACTGAATATTAGGGAAGTGGTAAGTTTATTTATGGGGGGAATGTATTGCCGCCTCTTCCCCATATAATTATGATTTACCTCAGAAGCGAAGAGACGTACATCTCTTTCATTTAATGCTTAAGACACTTGTCTTGTTATGATTGGCTTTGCAGTTTGCAACGTGTTTTTAGGGTTTTTGTGGTTTTAGGGTTTAATGCTTAAGACACGTGTCTTGTTGTGATTGGCTTTGCAGTTTGCAACGTGATGATTTCATGATTACATGATGCTTTTTTCTTATAAATACCGCATCATGCCTCTTCCAAAACTTCTTTTACTACCTTTCATTTCCTTCTAAACATTGTCTGCAACTTTTCTTTTTATCTTCGAGCTTCCGCTATATTTACAATGGCTTCCCGATCTTCAAATCCTTCTTCATCATCTGATCCTTGGAGGGCTATTATAGTAGATTAAATTCCTCCTTCTACAGCTCCAGTCAGGAGTAGAAATAGAGGTGGCAGGCTTCGTAGCCTAGGCTCCATATCGAGCCGAAGTACCACTTCTTCTTAGAAAATTTCTTCTAAACCTTCTTCTTCTTCCAAAGATAAATTCTTATCCACCCCTATATCTTCTTCTAAAGTTAGATATCAAAATAAACCATTACTCGAACCTATAGTTTCTGAGATCGCCCCTCAAGATTTTTCTTTAAAATATGATTATGAAGCATGGAAGAAAGAATTTTCTTCCATGCCAGCACTTAAACCTGCTGATCATTATACTTCTTTAATCAACTCCGGTCTTATTCCTTTAGTATGCCGTGAATGTTATTGGCAACCTGACTTCCCAGTCACAGCCCCTAGTGCCGACGACTGAATAAGCTCTTATCGTGAAGGTTATTCGTTTGTCTACACTTATCCTTTCACCTTAGGATTCAAACTACCTATTGACCTAGTGATCATTGAGTTTTGTTGTTACTTCAATGTTTGTCTTTGGCAAATAGGCTCGACAATGTGGAGGGCAGTGGCTTGCCTTCGTTACTTATCGGGTTTAGTTTTCGTCCTTTTTTCTTTTCGTCATCTCCTACATCTGTATTCTCCAAAACGTTTTTGCGAGAGTGTTTTCACACTTGCAACAAGAAGCAAAAGATTCCTGGTTAGTCTCGAAGATGATCGTGACCGAGGTTGGTATGCTCGATTCGTGATTGTTCCCACTCATGCCTTATTGGGGGAAGAGAATATGCCCTTTCCTGAGAAGTGGAACTTTGCACTTGATTATTTCCCTTTGCCTCTCCACTACTCTATTTTCTCTTTAGAGTACTAATTTTCTTACTTATAATTTTTTGTTTTTCAGAAATCATGGAAGTTTTTGATGAACTTCCCGACTTCTATCATTGGGTAGAAAAACATGTTGTGTGTCGCTCATATGGATCAAAGATCCTGGAAGTCTTTATTCCAAAGGTTTGGGTGGAAAGTTAAAACCTAGGGTATATTACTTTACTTTACCATGCATTTTTCACTTTTTCCTTCTTATTTTAGTATCCTTTGCAACTTTCAGGATTTGCTATCTGTTGAGTCTGTCCTTCTTCTGCTCCTACAGTTAGACTCAATGTCAACACTGCTCAATAATGGATTTTGAGTATGTCATCTTCAAAGAGGAAAAACACAGAATCGTGTGCCTTTGATGAAGAGGAAGAGGATGAAGGTTCTCTAGTGAAGAAGCCTAGATTCAGGAGGTGCGTCGTCCTGGATGATGAATCCAATGATCCTCAGAACCAACCCTCAGACTCTATGCCTTTTCACCGGGTGGACGAGCCTGAAGATGTTCCTCTGAAAATTTCAGAGGATGATAATGCTGATCCTACCTTGATCCCCCCTTCAAATCCTATTAAGAAGCTTTTTGCTCAAGGATTTAAGGGTGAAGAAAAAGAATTTGGCTTTGTTTCTTAACAGTCACCTCTTGCAACCCTTCCTATAAGCCCAAATGCTCCTGTCACTGCTCTTGTTTCTACCTCTGCAGCTACACCTACTGTCATTCCTCGTTATGAAGTTGTCCCTTCCAGTGGTAGAGACGTGCAACATGTCTTGATTGAAGTCCCCGAGGGCATGAACTTATTGAATAAATGCAATCGAGCCACAGTTGGTTGAAACCATTAATTGGTCCCCTTGAAAGGGAGAAACTTGAATCCCACTCCTTTATCACTCTGATGAATGATGTTATCCATTACGCTCTCAAGGTATATTTTTCTTTTTTTATTTTTTAACTTCTTCTTTCTTTGAGTTTGTAACACTTTTCCCTTGCCTTTCTGCAGATTAACTTAACAGCTATAGAGCTGATGAGGAGAGTGGCTTGGACTGAGCAGCAAGTCGTAGAGTTGAGCACGAAAGCTGATAATTGGAAGGAGCAATTTGAGAGCCTCCAGCTAGAGAAAGATGTTTTGGCTGTTGAAAAACAGACCTTAAAGTAGCAGCTTAGGATCACTATTGCTGAGTTAGTAGTATTAAAAGCTTCTCCCAATCAAGCTAAAAAGGAAAACAATAGGATGGAAGCCACCTTTGCTGAGTAGCATTCAAGGGCCACCGAGGAGATTCAATGTTTGAAAGAACTTTTGAATCCAAAAGAAGTGTACACGGGTGATCTGGTTCAATTATTGACTCAAGCCCAAGAAGATCTCTGCACATCTTCCAACAAAATTAAGTTCCTTGAGTCTACCCTTGAAACTTTGAAGGTTTCTTATGTAGCTTCCGAGGCTGAAAAAGAAGACGACTTGAGGGTAGAAGTTGAACAATTGGAAAAAGATTACGAGCTCTCGAGGATAAACTAACTCTAGATGTGAGTTGGGCCTTCCTGAAAACGCATCTTGAAACTTTGATCGAGATTAGCCAAGAAGGCTTTGACCTCGAGGCTGATATTGCCAAGGCTAAAGATGCAATCGAAACTACTCAGCAATCAAAGTTTCTCTACACCCGAGGATGAAAGTTCCAAGGGTGATTTAAGCAAAGATGAGTGAGAGGTTGATCATGCTGATCCCAGACTTCATCTTCTCCTCAAGTTGATCATTCCGCTCCTTTTAAAGATGGTCCCTAGTTTTATCTTTCAACAACATTATTTGGATGTTCTTTTTCTGATTTCTTCCTTGCAAACTTTTATGAACATCAATATCAATGTTAACTTTCTAAATATTTTATGTATGTTTTGCTCTTTAATTTCAGAGATTTTTCTTTCATTGTCCAAGTAGAATGAATATTTTAATATGTCATGACTTAATACACATGGTCTTATTTATAAAAGAGAGTTGTTATATATAAACGACACTGGCAAAGATGACGCCTCATTTTCATATTGGTGTAAAAATATAAAATATGAAGTAATTTGAAAAAGTTTTATTTGAACTTTCAAAACAAATATTCATATACATCATTTTCATTACTTCTTTTTTATAGTAGGTTCATAAGTACGGGTATAGTTATCCTGTGACTATATTTATTGTAATGACTCAGCCTATCGTTTCATGTATTTGAACCTTGTTTCCCCCTTTGAAGCTTCCCGTATGTGTATTTATGATTTTATGGTTTGCGGGGATGGTTGATTTTGTTTCAGGGAGGTTTTGGAATGATTTAGCTCCATTGGTTCTTGGTTTAGAAGCTTAAGTTAGAAATATTGACCGAGATTTGACTTTTGTGAAAACGATCCTGAAATGGTATTTTAATGATTTCTATAGGTTCGTATAGTGATTTTTGGCTTAGACGTATGCCCGTAATTGAATTCAAATGAACCTAGGTTGATTTAGTTTGTTTGGCCGAAAGTTGGCAATTTGAAGATTTTGAAATATCCTAAATTTGGCAGGAGATTGACTATATGGTTATCGGGTTCGGATTTTTGTTTCGGGACATGGAATAGCTCTATTTTGTCATTTGCAACCTGTCTGCAAAATTTTGTGTCATTCCGAGTTGTTTTGGTAGGAATCAGACGCTTGGCTGTGTTTTTAGCGTTTCTTGAGTTCATTGTAATTCTCTATATGTTTTGGTGTCCGATTTGTGGTTTTGGATGTTAGTTTGGTGATTTAAAGGTGCGAGAGAATTCGTATGATATACTTATACTTGTATGGATGTTTGGTATGGAGCCCCGAGGGCTCGGGTGAGTTTCAGACGCATTTCGGATTGATTTGGTCATGTTTCATAGTTGCTGGTGCTGGGCAGATGTTGCAGGTCTCGCAAATGCGTGACACTATTCGCATTTGCAAACCTCGCATTTGCGAGGTGGGAGTCGCATTTGCAAGGTGGGCTAGGAGGCTGTCAGATTCGCTTTTGTGAACTACGGATTGCATTTGTGATTAGGCGCCTGGGCTAAAGAGAACCGCATTTGCAATAAAATGCTAGCTTTTCCGGAGGGAGAACTTCGCAAATGCGAAGTCTGTGTCGTATTTGCGACATCCCTAGTATTCAACAGGCATCATATTTGCGATATATTTGTTGTATTTTTGGGGTTCGCATTTGTGAACCTCGGGTCGTATTTGCATCTTCTGCAGCTAAACAAAATAATGAGATTTCGGGACTTAGCTTCATTTATCATATTTTGAGCCCTAGACTCAGTAGGAGGTGATTTTGAGGAGGATTTTCATACCAAACTATTGGGTATGTGATTTTAATCCATTTATGATTACATAACATGATTGTTTATGGGATTTAACATCTAAATCATGAGAATTAAAGAGTATTTTTGGTGGATTGTTTACTATATTTTGAAAAATGAAATTTTGATATTAGAAAGTCGAATTGGATTCGTATTTGAAAACAAAATACATATATGGACTCATGGGTTTATGATTAGTCGAGATCCAACCTCTAACTCAGGTTTTGACTTGACGAGCCTGGTTGAGTTTTGGGGAATTATGTAAAGATCTTAACTTTAATTATCAGAATTGGTTTCTCTTGCATTGTTTGATGATATTAAGTCATTCTTTGTTAGATTTGAGCCATACTGAGGCAAATTTTAAAGGAAAAGCTATTTTTGAGTGTTGAATTGGCCTAATTGAGGTAAATATCTTGCCTAACTATGTAAAGGGGAATTACCCCGTAGGATTCGGTCTAATTGTATTATTTGAATTATGTGAAAGACGTGTACATGAGGTGACAAGTGTGTACACGGGCTTATATGTGAAAATTGATTGGTTTAGACTCTTAGGCAATTAACATGCCTTTAGTTGAAGTTATTGTTACATGGGATATCTTTCATTGTTGAGTTATTTTCCCATTTTATTGTGTTGTTGTTGAAATTCTTGTACACATTATTGTTGGGCCATGGGTTATGTGTTGTTGTGATATTGGTATTGTTGGTTTGGCAATGTTGTGGCATATGGGCACGTGTGGTGCGAGTTGATTATTGTGTTGTGATGAGATGCACATGTGACATCATAAGGGTGATGTTATTGATGCGCTTGCAACGAGATACATGGGATTTATGCGTGTGTTGCTAGTAAGGGGAATCACTTCATTTGAAGAACACGTGGCGAGATAAGGGGGTTAAACCGCGTTATACTATTTCAGGAAAAATATTTTTAAAATAAATATAAGCCTCACGCGGCATCATAAGGAAGATTTGTGAATTGTTACTTGTGAATTATGATTATGAGGTATGGTACCTCATGTGATTCTTGTTCTAAATTCTGTGTTGGAATAACTTGATGATTTGAACTGTTATTGTTTTCATTAATTTATTTCACTTGTATTTTGATTATTTTGTTGTTTATCACATGTTTGCTCTTGTTGCCATTTATTTCTTTTGCTTTCCGTTGGTAGCTTTATATTAATATTTGGCACAGATTTTCATGCATAGTGAGTGTCTTGACTTGTACCTCGTCACTAATCTATCGAGTTTAGTCTTGATACTTACTGGGTACTATTGTAGTATATTCATAATACGCTTCTACACATGTTTGTACAGATCCAGGTACCTCAGAACGTGTCGAACGTTAGCTAGCTATTATTGAGTTGCTGAGGAGACTTCAAGGTATACCTTCCATTCAGCTCGCAGACCTCGTAGTCACTTTCTGATATTACCTTTACTACTGCTTATTTTCATTCCAAAACAGTGTTGTATTTGAGATTCCTAGATTACTCTCTATTAAATCTCAACATATATTAGGCTTACCTAGTTTTAGAGACTAGGTGTCATCACGGTCCTAAAGGTGAGATTTTGGGATCGTGACAAGGTGGTATCGAGCTCTAGGTTCATAGGTGCTACAAATCATAAGTTTAGTAGAGTTTTGCGGACGGTACGGAGACGCATGTACTTTTCTTCGAGAAGGCTACAAAACTATTAGGAAATTCAACTTCCTTCATTCCTTATCGTGCGGATTTGTTGATTTAGGAAATCTGAGCCTTTGTCTTTATATTCTCTCACAGATGGTAAGGACACTCACTACTGGATGAGCTGAGTAGACACTCGTTCCCCCTGCTAAAGCCATGAGAGGATGGGGTCGAGGTAGAGGTCGAGGAAGGGCACATGCCACAACTAGGGCACCTGCTAGAGTAGCGACTCAGGAGCCACCAGTATCTCCGGTTGGGGTGGGGGAGGCACCTGAGATGCTTGTTGATAGTCCAAGACTTTAGGAGACCTTGGCACATCTTCTCAGCATGTTTGGTACTTTAGCTCAGGCGGGATTAATCCCAGTTGAACCATCTACTTCTCAGGCTAGGGGAGGATCTTAGACTCCCGTTGCTCGTACACCAGAACAACGGGTCCATGTTGATTAGGTTCCGAGTGTTATGCCAGTACATCCCGTTATCACAATTCAGCCTGAGGTTAAGCCAACGACATCAGAATAGGACCAGAAACTATGAGATAGACCAGTTTGTATTCTTCGCACTATGGGCATAGTGGAGGTGATGGGTTTGTCCTTACTACCTTTTAGCTTACGGGGTCGCCATATAGTGTCACGACCCAAATCGGAGGGTCGCGACTGGTACCCTGGCTTGCTTGCCGAGCACCAACGTAACATATCTTTAACCATACTATCATGTGTAAATGGGCCATAAGGGTCGCTATGAGATAACCAGAATAAAACATAAGAGGATACTCTACATAGGACAACCCCAAAATGATATACATGAGATACACAATGCCGAACAAAAAATCTATACATATGACATCTATCTACAAACCTCTAATGAGTACATAAATAACATAAGGTTAGGACATGGCCCCGCCATAAACATAAGCATATGTATATAAGTATACTGACTCTAAAGGTAAGTGCGAGACAAGTGGAGTGCAACAACACTTCATGCTAAATTGGTAGCCTACTGGGAGGACCGCCAACCTGTCTATACAGACTTTCAGTACGACATGCAGCATCTACAAACAAAAGACACATTAGTACGAATAAAGTACTAAGTCTGTAAGGTAGCAAAGTATAAATAAGAATAGTAATATAAAGAAAGATAGAGAATATACAACCTGTAACATATGAGTGCCTCTATGGGCATCATCATCATCATACCGTACCCAGCCGTAATAGACTCAGAAAAATGTACTCGGCAATCATATGACTCGGTAGAATTGTACCCGGCCACGAGGAGCTCGGTAAAACTCATCTTATCAGCGGTTGCTCAATAGGTGCCGTATACGGCCGACTATAGCGCGGCTTGGTAGAGTAAAGTAGATACATATATATAATGCAAGCTGGACTCATGGAATCACGTTCTAAACCTTTCAAAGTGATGTAAGGTCGGTAAACTCCGTATATATTATTAGAGCTAACTCGTCATCATGAATCTTATAGAAATAAAGAAATACCAATAGAATTTGATGCATAAGAACAAGAGAAGCAACATCAACATTAATCTTTCAATAAAAAGGGAAACAATGCAAGTACTACTAGCTTCTAAGAGTGGATTAGCTTTGGAAGCTTGTTTGCTTACATTACGTACAATAGGAGTCATACAAAAGAAAGAAAGGGATAGCCTCACATAGCTTGTATATTCTGCCCAGCGTCAAGCTATGCAAATATCACGGCTCCTTAGTCTACAATAAGACAAATGATACTATCATTATCGTTTAAGCGTTATAACTATTATATATTGACAACAACCTATTTTAATATAAAACGGGCAGCACCTCCCCTATTTATAAGACTCCCCACAAGTTACAAAAATAACCAAATAGCCCAAACAACATTAATAATAATTATATTAAGCCTCTCATACAGTCCACCAATCAATAACATTACTAACAAGCCTTTCGATAGATATCTCACAAGTTCTAGCTTCAACAACTTAGCCGCAAATTGGATAAGCTTAAATACATATATAGTATGAGTTTATTTGCCTTTAAAAAGATATAACAACTTCAATTTGAGCTTACTTCACCATGAAGTATCCTTCCAACATAGCCACAAGACCAAGGAAGCGAAACTAGAAATTACTTCGGGTTTTTCGGCACTAGAATTACTTTGGAAGACTTGAAATCACCTAGGGTTGACATGAAAACCTTGGAATGCAAATATACCCTTATTGTTTTACGGAATCCTTATTTGTTACGGAATACCACGCGCCAAATTAAATTGACATGTTCTTTTTCTTTACCCTATTCACCTACGCGCCCCAAGTTCCCTTGTTAGTTACAAAAACAATAAATAAAGATTGTGCATAAATTATCGAAGGTTCGCCGAAGCTGTTTAAAACGTACTGTATAGGAACATCAAAATAGAACATACAAAGTTAGTAAACCCGATGAAGCAATCTCAACACTGTCGATGAGACCATGGCAATAATAAAAAATTTCAATTTCTCCAGCAATTTAATAAGTTTGGATATCAAGATTCTAGCAGATTTTCAAAAATCTAACCCCAAAACCAATTAGATTAATTTCAATACCACAGTCCAAAATTTTGGTTTTGAAAAATGAAGTAACTAACAGACAAACAATAAAAGTCGCCTGAGTACAAAGGCGTTAGACAATGGAGCAGCGGTCAGAGGGAACATGCGCACAAGGTCGCCGGAAAATTCATCGACAAGATTCCAACCAAACGCCAATATTGGAGTTTCAGCTTTCTATTTCGTTTCCCTTCCAGATTCGTAAAATAAAAGGAAAATATGAAAAAAAGAGCAAATGACTCGCTGGGAAAATGTATTTCCGGTCAGATCCAGTAAAATCCAGATCCAAAACATTCAGATCTCCGGCCTCTTTTATGTATTTCTCCAAATCCGCATATAAATGTCTATATAGGTATAGAGAAAGGAGAAGAGAAGGTGTTAGTTGTCAAATCTGAAGGTTCTCTATGGTTTACGACGAGTTCGCCGATGGAGATTCCGGTCGTGTTCATAAAGGTGAGGAGAAGAGAGGAGAGAGAGAAGCAATTGGGGTGGACTTTGGGCCGGGTGGTATTTTTTGTAAGTGAACCCTTAAAAATAAGGGTATATTTGCTTTATAGTATAACGCCGAGGTTTGATATAACCGGATAGTATAACGAAAGATATTTTAAAATTACTTTTGATAGTATAAAGATATATTTGACCCTTTTTTGTTGGATATATTATTGTACTTCATCCATTCACTTTTACTTGATAGGTATATTAAAAATATTTTTTTATTTTTACTTGTCACTTTACGTATAACATGAGAACACAATTTTGTTTTTTCTGTTAATTCTACAGTATTTTTATTCATTTCAAATTATATTTTCAAATCTAATAAAATATGCATCAATTAATATGAGTATTATAGTAAATTATGTATTTTATTTATTATTTTTTAAGGGGTGTGAAAAGTCAAAACGTGCCAAGTAAAAATAAACGGAGAAGGTATCTTTTTTTTCGGATGTAATAATTCTTGGTTTTGCCTTATTTTTCTTCTCCATTGCATGTGTATTGTACTGCACTGCTGTATGTGGTGTAGTTCATTGATCTTCATAGTAAAACACCTTTTCCGTTGGAGTAAAAATGCACATGTTTTTTAACCGCTATTTCAAATGGTGTAGGCAACTGTTTGGAGTTTGCAATAGTACAATAGCTGTTTCTACCTTCTTTTGTCAATATAAGCTGTTTTACAATTACTTATTGGTTATGATCTAATTTACCTAGTCGGATGTTTTATGTGCATTTTTAATATGTTCAAATGAAATAGAACAGGTTTTATAAAGAGTGATGATACGATAAGATGGTGTTCGTAGGAATAAGTTGTATTGGTTTCAAAGACTACTTTGATAATGTTTTAAAATAATTTAGTGTAATGATTTCTTTTGTTTATTAAGAAATCTAAGGATGAATCTAAAATCTAATACGACTATGTAATTGTTTCTACATAAATGTTTAAATCACCTTTTAAAAATAATATCATCCTAAAGCATAACCAAAACCAAATTGAAATGTTGCTCCAGTGATCCTTGTCTTTTAGGTACTTTTGGCTTATATTTGGAGTTCACTTTGTGTTTTTGTTGAAGGAAAATAAAAGCATTGGTTTCTTATTCGAATGTTGAGCGTGAGGCAATTTATGATTTTACTGTCAATCAAAGTCTAGATTAGTAAGGACTTGTAAAAGTTAAATGATGTTAATTATAAATATGGCAAAAGGGAATTTGTCATTTGGCCTGAAATGGGATAGAGAAGAAACTTCCCTGGTTAGATTCCTACTTGTGCACTTTCATCTTTTTGACTTTGATAGATTGGCTAAAGAAAATTCATTTAGACTAGTCAACAACCCAAACCTGATTACTTGCTGAAGATTAAATAGGCTAAATATTATGAGGCACAAACGTTTGTAAGTATCAACAACAAATCTAGTGAAATTTCACAAGTAGGGTCTGGAAAGAGTATTGTGTACGCAGATTTTACTTCTGCTTTACGAGGGTAGAGAAGTTATTTCTGGTAGACCCTTGGCTCAGGAATACAAAAAGGAGCAATAAACAAACAATAACAACAACAATATAATAGCAGTGTAATAACAAAGATCTAGGGCTAGAAAAATACAAGAATAGTGCCAATGCTATCAGTATGAATGACGCATCGTGTACCAACAAGGAACTAGGAATAGTAAACTAATACTGTTGGTGAGATTAGGAGAAACTTGTCAACCCATAATCCTAATACTTGATCTCCACATATTCTTATCGAGGGTCATGTCCTCTGTAAAGTGAAGTAGTGATATGTCTTGTTAAATATCTCTTCCCAGTATTTCTTAGGCCTCTCTCTATCCTTCCTCTGACCCACTATGATCAACTTGTCACACCTAACTGGGACATCAATGTCTCTCCTATTTACATGCCCGAACCATCTCGACCTCGATTCTCGCAACTTGTCTTCCATAAGAGCCACGTCCACCTTGTCCCTAATAACTTAATATCCATACATCCATCTCAACATCCTCATTTACACTACTTTCTTCTTCTGGACATGAAATTTTTTGACTGGCCAGCACTCGACTCCATACAACATACCCGGTCTAACTATCGCCATGTAGAACTTGTCCTTAAGACTTGGTGGTACATTTCTATCACATAAAACATCATATGTGAGTCTACATTTTATCTATCTTGCTCCAATACGATGAGTAACATACTCTTCAATCTCTCCATTAGGGTATTACAGACCCAAGGTATTTAAAACTATCCATTGGGGGGGATTACTTGTGTATCAAGATTTAGTTCCACGTCAACTTCATGCATCCCAACACTGAACATGCATTCCAAGTATTTTATTTTTTTCTTACTCAACTTGAAATTTTTAGACTCTAGGATCTGTTTCCATACCTCCAGCCTAGCATTAACCTCGCAACACATCTTGTCAATTAGCACTATGTTATTTACAAATAACATACATTATGGCACCTCCCCTTAGATGTGTCACGTCAGCACATCCATTGCCAGAGCGAATAAAAATGGGCTAAGAGCTGATCCCTGGTGCAACCCCATCACCATTGGGAAATTATCCAAGTCTCCTCCTACCGTCCTCACCTTAATCTTAGCTCTGTCGTACATATTATTGATTACCCTAATGTACGCTACCGGGACTCTGCTAGCCTCCAAACATCTCTATAAAACCTCTCTTAGGACTTTGTCGTAATCTTTTTCTAGGTCAATGAACTCCATATGCAAGTCATTCTTACGTGCCCTATACTGTTCTATCAATCTCCTCACAAGATGAATAATTTCAGTAGTCGACCGTCCCAGCATGAATCCGAACTGATTCTCCGAGATAGACACACTCCTCCTCACCCTCCTCTTCACTATCCTCTCCCACACTTATATAGTGTGACTCAGCAGCTTAATACCCCTATAGTTATTGCAATTCTGTACATCTCCCTCGTTCTTGTACAACGGAACCATCATACTCCGCCTCCATTCTCTGAGCATCTTCTTCGTCCTACAAATGACATTAAACAGTTCAGTGAGCCACTCCAAACCTGTCCGACCCGCATCCTTCTAAAATTCTACCGGAATCTCGTCGGGCCCAGTCGGCATACCCCTACTCATCTTCTGCATCACCTCCTTAACTTTAATGTGCCTACAAAACCCAAAATCAAGCTTGCTTTCTGAGTTCTGCAACTCCCAAAGCACGATGTTCATGTCCCCATCTTCGTTCAAGAGTTTATGGAAGTATATCTATCACCTGCGCCTAATACACGTTTCTTACACCAATACCTAGCCTTCTTCGTTTTTGATACACCTCACTTGGTCCAGGTCCCGAGCCTTCCTGTCTCTAACCTTGGCTAGCCTAAACAATATCTTGTCACCAACTCTGCCCCCAAGTTCCTCATATAAGCGCTCAAATGCTGCTTTCTTGGCCGCCGTGACCGCTAACTTTGCCTCTTTCTTTGACTTTTTATAACACTTCTATTCGTCCTCTTCTCCTCCTCATCTGCGCTCTCCACTAGCTTTACATATGCCGATTTCTTGGCTTTCACTTTTCGTTGAACCTCTCCATTGCATCACCAGTGTCATTTGTGCCCCCCCCCCCCCCCCCGAGTAACCCTTTGTAACCCCTAACACTTCTCTCGCAGCTTCCCTAATGCAGTCCGTTGTCATAGCCCACATACTACTCGCATTCGTGCTACTCCTCCAGGCTCCCATAGCCAACAACTTCTCCCCTAATACTCGTGCTTTGTCCTTATTCAAGGCTCCCTACTTGATCTTAGGTTGGTCGTATACCGGTCTCTTCTTCCTCTCTCCCTTGATCTCCAAGTCCATTACCAAGAGTCTATGTTGGGTTGAAAGCCACTCGCTCGGTATAACTTTGCAATCAGTGCATAAGACTCTATCATTTTTCCTACAAAGAAGGTAATCAATCTGAGTCTTGGCCACCGTACTCCGAAATGTGACTAAATGGTCCTCACTCTTCTGGAAACACGAGTTAGCTGCCACCAGATCAAAAGCTTTAGCGAAATCCAGTAACGAAGTACCACCCTCATTCCTAACTCCAAAACTGAACCTGCCATGCACATCATCATAGCCCCTAGACGTCTCCCCAATATGACCATTAAAATCAGCTCCTATGAATAACTTCTCATTGTGCGGAATACCTCACACCAGCTCATCCAAATTCTCCCAAAAGTGCCTTTTAATCTCCTCGTTCAAGCCTGCCTGCGGGGCGTAAGCACTGATCACGCTTAAAGTGATCCCACCAACCACTAGCTTAATAACCATCAATCTATCGTTCACCCTCTTAGCATCTACCACCATCTCCTTGAGGTCCCTATCTACTAAAATAATAATTGACTTATTGAACATTGCATAATAATATTACAAGAAGGGTTTTTATAGGTGCTAGATGAGACATCTATCTCCGACCCCTGAACTATTTTTTGGGGTAAGGAAAAAAAATGTTATTACTAATATTAGAGATGTATTATATTAGTTGTAAGGTTAATGAAAGCGGAGGTGTGATCATTAATACTAAGGTCACTGATAGCCTGTGTGGCCAAACTTCATTTTGGCCAAAGTGCTTTTTTTATTTATTTATTGCCAAAAGTACTTTTTTTTTCAAAGTTAAGGTATTTGGCAAGTTTTAAGAAGGAAAAGAGTGCTTCCGAGTAGAAGCAAAAATAGTTGTTGAAAAGCATAAAAAATAGTTTCTCTCTAAAAGAACTTTTGAAAAAAACTACACTTAAAAGCACTTTTTAAAAACTTGGCCAAACACTAACTATTACTTCAAAGTACTTTTTAAATTAATTAGCAAATCTCAAATCGTTTATCAGCAAAAGTACTTTTTTGAATAACACTTTTGAAAAAAATACTTTTCAAAATAAGTTAATTTTAGAAATATGTTATAAGTACACATAAATTATCAAGCTTACCTAAACCGTTACAAACAAACGTAGAAACTTGCTTAGTAGGGCCTAATATTTTTGTCTTTTTGGGATTTTTTTGATAGAGTTTGTAGGAGCAGCTTTGATGGACATGTTGGATAGAGCATTCTAGGGGGGTAAATGGGCGGGTTGGGCTGAATTTGGGCGAGTCAAGATGGGTTGAGTCATTAAATGGGTCATTGCCTAACCCAGCCCAAAGTATAATTGGGCTAAGATGGGCAGGGTCAAGATGGGCTAAACAATGGGTCATAGCCCAACCAACCCGCCCAACTTGACCCATGTTTTAAAACAATGCTCCATCTTGCATAAATAAAGCTTTTTACCTTTTATACACCTATGTATGTTCCCTACTTTCTTAGCTTCCTCATAATTTATTCATTCCATGCACGGCGATGAATTACTATATATCTAATTTTAAATTTTTAGCTGAGAAACACATATGGATTAATCTTATACTCAACTATTTATGAGCTTTTATAACTTTTTAAAACTAAATAACTATTTAAAAGTGTAAAAGAAAGAAAAAGATAAAGCAAAGAATATAGCGGTTGAAAAAAGAAAAAGACAATGTTTCAGAAAATCTTTTGCAGAAACGTTTTGTGCAAGATAAAGGTTTGGCTAGTTGAATTTTTTTCCTTGATGTTGCAATTGTTCCTTAAATAATTCATTTAGAAAAGAGTCTTCCAGCCACCCGAAATTTTCAGAAAACTTTGTCGATTTCTTATAGAGAAAAACAACCCAGAGAATTTTCTGTACAAACTTTGATTTATATATATTTATGTAGTTATTATTTTTTCTTTACAACGTAACACAAGAAGCCCTACTCCCTATTTAAGAAGTACTCACTCCTTTCAAAAACAAATATTATTAGTATTTTGAGAATAAAAATATCTTTTTTTAAATAATAAATTAGTATTTAAAATATGTAAGTTGAAAAATATCTTTTATGTTATTTCTAAATAAGTAAATTTTACCATAACTCAGTTACAAAATTATTCATATTTACATCAAAACTTAAAAACCTTGATTCTCATTTTTAAACTTAGATACATGACTAATGATGGGGCAAACTAAGTAAATTTCTAGAAAAGTCTTTAGTTGGGTTGAGATCTCTTTATTTTGGGCGAGCTTCATGGGTTGTATTTGGGCTACTTCATGGGTCAGAATGGGCTATAAAAAATGATGAGCTAACTTGGGCTCAGCCCAAATAAATCCATGAGCTAAAATATTTATAGCTCAACCCATTAATTTCTAGGCAGGTTGGATGAGTTTAGGCTCAAATTGCCACCCCTAGAGCATTCTAAATTCCTAATTGTGCTAGAGCATGCGCCACCTTGTTACTGTCCCGAAAGCAATGTCGGATACTTGGCTTCCACAGTCTCAGTCACCTGCATGTTAGAAGTTATATCACTATAAGTAGGATTATCTGTTCAAGTAAGTGGGTAACTATATAGGGTAAAATATACTATACTAAGTAGCCGCTTAAGAGAGTGACACGTGGAATCTAAGGCGGGGGATAGTTAGAACCGAAGGCAATTATCCCGTTTGTCACCGGAAAGAATGAAACTCGTAAAGATCCAATAAATACCCTCCGCTCGGTGACATTTAATGGATAATATTCTACCGCATTTAGTGCGCTGCCCGTTACAAAGAATTTGTCATTTATGCTCACTGTTACGCCTTCATCAATAGCCTTCATAATTGATATTAAAGAAGGACATGATCCTAGGACCTTGTTCCCTAGGTGCAGCTATAAATAGTGAGCCTCGTTATCATTGTAAGTGGACGACTTTTCTGAAAAAACTTACGCTACAATCAATTCAAAGCTTAATACAATTTTATCTTCTTATTCCTTGATTTCATTACTGCTGTGCACGGAAGCTCTGCTCACGGAATTACTGTTTCTACGATTTTATCTTCGTTTCGAGGCTAAGTATTGTGTATTTATTCAATTATTCTATTATTTTAGGATCAAATTAATTTACTTATTTAGAAATCACGTATAAATTCAACTGTACCATTTTACGGATAAACAGTTTGGCACCCACCTTGGGGCCTAGATAGTCGTGTAATTAAGTTGATCCTTGCCTCTTTTACTAACATGTTTTGATTATTTGTTTTTAGAAAAAATCACATAAAATGGCAGATAATGGTGTTAACAATACACATAATCTTGAGGTCCAAGGAGACCAACCTCAGCGTGAGGATTCGATCAGCGATACCCGCAACGAGGGAAGTGATGTCACGTCGATCCACGGCAGACGGTATCCACGTCATATTCTGGAGGCTACCCTTGTTGACGCCGAAGAGGAGCTTGTTGTTGAAGTGGCAAGAGTCATGCAGGAGCAACAAGAGGACATTCTTGACCATCACACACGGCATGATAAGGTCATGAAAGAACTAAAGCAAGCGTCGTCGGGTGCTTCCAATAATGCGAATGGGCGAGGTCCAGTTCTTCCCGGTGCTCCCACAAATCAAACAAGGTAGAGGTCGACAACAACACCCCGAGGGGCGAGGTCGTCTTCGATGGGGCTGGGGGGAGCGGGCCAGATCACAACAAAAAGAACGATCCCTTCAAAAGCAAACTCTTTCGGTTTATGAGAGAAGTGAACGCCTGCATGGACCAAATCTCAGGCGCATCACCGGTGCTGAATGGGCCAGACTAAGAGAAGTATACTCAGTTGCCGTATAAACCAAGCGCAACACCAAAATTAATCCCGAAGTAGTTCAAAATGCACGACGTGCCAAAGTATGATGGAACTTCAGACCCTCAGGAGCATATTACCACCTATACAACAACAATGAAGGGGAATGATTTAGCTCCCCGCGAGATTGAATCGGTTTTGCTGAAGAAATTTGGAGAGACTCTCACGAGGGGAGCCCTGACGTGGTATTCGCTGTTACTCGAGCATTCCATAGATTCCTTTGAGATACTCGCGAACTCTTTTAATAAGGCTCATGCCGGTGCCAGAAAGGTGCAGTCCCGGAAGGCCGACATATTCAGAATTGCACAAGGAGAGTCCGAATGCTGCAGGAATTTTTCACCCGGTTCCAAAAGGAAAGAATGTTTCTCCTGGCTGTTACGGATGAATGGGCGGCTGAAGCATTGACCAAGGGTCTGAATCCGAGAAGTTCAGTCACTTCCCGTAAATTGAAGGAAAGCTTGCTTGAGTTCCAAGCGACGACTTGGACGGATGTTCACAACTGGTACGCGTCCTAGATAAGGATTGAAATGATTAGTTTGGCTTCTCGGCATCGGCAAAAAATCGGGAGAAGAATAAAGAAAAATCAAAAGACGATTTCGACACAGATAGATGGTCTTCGAGGGGCCGGTTTTTATCCTACGAACGAACTGAAGGTCGCGACAGAGGTTTTTGGTCGGCAGACAAGTTCGCTACCGATAGAACAACTGATCGCGGTCGGATTAACAGATCATTGCAGGACAAAGAAACATCATGTACACGGGATCCTTCTAACCCCAGGCTATCAGAATAGAACTTCAACGTTAGTGTAGTAGAGTTGGTATCGGCTATGAGGAACATTAAAGAAGTACAGTTCCCGAAGCCGATGAGGTCCGATCCTGGCCAGAGGTATCCCAATTTGTGGTGCGAGTATCATGTGACGAATGGCCACCGGACTGGGGATTGCCGACATCTGCGTGAAAAAGTTGCAACGCTATTGAAGAATGGACATCTCAGAGAATTCTTAAGTGACTGAGCCAAGAACAACTATGGCCGCAATTGTGACAATGCAGAACCCTTGAAAGCAGGGGAAGATCCCCCGCGCCAGACAATCAACATGATCTTCGGGGGGAACGAGATCAACGGGGTGACCTTCTCGACAGCAAATAAGATGAAAGTATCGGTAACTCATAGCAAGAGACTCCGCGAAGTCATTGAAGACGACATCACTTTCACGAAGGAGGACGCAGATGGACTGTTGCTACTGTACAACGATGCCTTTGTAATTTATTTAAATCTATTAGACTTTGAAATCAAACGTGTTCTAGTGGATCCAGGGAGTTCGGCCACTATCATACAATGGAGGGTATTGGAGCAAGTCAAACTCACCGGAAGCATAGTTCCGTCCATAAAACTCCTTGCCAGATTCAACCTCACAAGCGTGACAACTCGAGGAGAGATCTTGCTGCCTACGAACGATGAAAGAGTGATGAAGACGACTCTTTTTGAAGTGGTGGATGGTGATATGTGATATAATATTATTCTGGGAAGACCGTGGTTGCACGAGATGAGAGCTGTACCATCGACGTATCATCAGTTGCTGAAATTCCCAATGCCCGAATGAATCAAACAAATAAGGGACGATCAACCGGCGGCAAAGGAGATGAATGCAATTTTGGTCTCCAATAGTAAAAGGAAGGAGCATGGGGCATAGCAACTACAACAACCGGTGTCCGCTCCCATATCAAATGAAGTTATCTAGGGGGAAGAAGCGTCGGAATCTTATCATGTGCCAAGATATTTCCAGGTACCAGAAGATACAGATGCAACAAAATCCACAGCTGAAGAGCTCGAGCAAATTGTATTGTTTGAAAAGTTCTTAGAAAGGAAATTCCACTTGGGGATAAGACTACACCCCGAGCTCAGGACTGGCTCTATCGAATTCCTTAAATATAATGCTGATTGTTTTGCGTGGTCACATACGGACATGACAGTTATCCCAACGGAAGTGGTCGTACACAAGTTAAGCTTGGATCCCAACATCCCTCTGGTAAGACAAAAGAAATGCCCTATTGTGGAGGCCAGGAATAAATTTGTCAAAGATGAGGTAACTCTCCTACTTGATATCGGTTCAATCCGGGAGGTAAAGTATCCAGATTGGCAAGTTAATGTAGTAGTAATTCCTAAGAAGAACAATAAATTTTGTATGTGCGTAGATTATAAGGACTTGAATAAGGCGTGATCGAAAGACTCATTCCCATTGCCAAACATCGACCAAATGATTGATGTGACAGCCAGGCACGAGTTAATGAGTTTCCTCGATGCTTATTTCGGGTACAACCAAATTAAGATGAACCCGGAGGATCAGGAAAAGACTTTGTTCATAACAAATTTTGGCACATATTGCTATAATGTGATGCCCTTCGGGTTGAAGAACGTCGAAGCCACTTATCAGTGGCTCGTAAACAAGATGTTTGGAAAACAAAATAGGGAAAACTATGGAAGTTTATATAGACGATATGCTCGTTAAGTCTTTGAACGCAGATGATCACCTTAAGCATCTACAAGAAAATTTTGACATCCTAAGGAAGCATAACATGAAGCTTAACCCCAAGAAGTGCGCATTCAGGGTCAGCTCCGGCAAGTTCCTATGTTTCTGGTATCACAAAGGGGGACTGAGGTAAATCCTGATAAGATCAAAGTCATCAAAGACATCCCGGACCAGCTGTCAAGCGTGAAGGAAGTCCAAAGGCTCACGGGGAGATTGGCCGCTTTGAGCAGGTTCATTTCCCGATCGTCAAAGAAATGCCACCGTTTCTTCACCCGCTGCTCAAAAAGAAAAACAACTTCGAATGGACCTCGGAATGTCATCAGGCTTTGAAAGATTTGAAAAGATACTTGTCAATCCCTCCATTACTTCCAAAACCGAAGGAAGGTGAAACACTGTTAGTCTACCTCACAGTCTCGGAAGTAGCGATAAGTGCATTTTTAGTCCGTGAGGATGAAGGTACGTAATCTCCCATTTATTACGTTAGTAAAATTTTAACGGGAGCAAAAACTCGCTACCCGCATTTGGAGAAGTTGGCCTTAGCTCTCGTAGTCGCCGCTCGGAAGCTGAGGCCTTACTTCCAATGTTACCTGATAGCTGTGGTAACCACATTTCCCCTGCGGAACATCCTTCACAAACCCAAACTCTCGGGTAGGTTGGCCAAATAGGCCGTTAAAATGAGTGAATTCGACATAGAATATAAACCAAGGACTGTGATTAAGTCACAAGTTTTGGCCGACTTTGTGGACGACTTTAGTCCGGGATTGCTGCCTCTAACGACTAAAGAAGCAGTAATGGTGTCAGAATCGACATCAGGATTTTGGACCTTATTTACGGACGGAGCCTCCAATGTAAAGGGGTCTGGGCTTGGCGTAGTTTTAATCACGCCTTTGAGAGAAACCCTAAGGCAAGCTATTAGAACGGTCCTTTAACTAACAATGAAGCAGAGTATGAGGCTTTAATTGCAGGACTCGAATTGGCCCGGGGACTAGATTCCGAGGTCATAGAAATAAAATGTGACTCCTAGCTGGTGGCAAATAAGGTCTACAGGATCTTCGAAACCAATGCATAGTAAAGGTCCAGGCTCTTCTGGCTCGATTTCAGGAGTGGTCAATTACTCATATCCCGAGGGAAGAAAATGCAGAAGCGGATGCATTGGCTAACCTCAGTTCATTAACGAAAATGAAGGGATCAGATTCCGAGACGGTAGTACAACTCATACACTCGGTCCTAGATGCGGATAGCTACTACGAGTTAAATACGACTAATTTGGTCTGGGACGGGAGGAATGAGATCATCGATTATCTCGAGCACGGGAAGTTGCCAGAAGATTCCAAGGCATCCCGGGCGCTGCACACTAAAGCAGCACGATATAGCTTTAAAGAAGGCCAACTGTATAGAAAATCTTTCTAGGGCCCGCTGGCCTGATGTTTGGGAGCATCCGAAGCTAATTACGTTATGCGAGAAGTCCAAGAAGGGGTATGCGGAAACCATTCAGGCGCAGATTCTTTAGTGCTAAAACTGGTTAGGGCAGGATATTATTGGCCCCGCATGGAACAAGACGCCAAAGCTTTCGTACAAAAATGTGATAAGTGCCAATGATATGCACCATTGGTACATCAACCAGCAGAACAACTACACTCAGTTCTGTCTTCGTGATCGGTTATGAAGTGGGGAATGGACATCATCGGACCGCTGACACCGACCCCCGGTAAGGTAAGGTTTCTTTTATTTTTAATTGACTATTTTTCTAATTGGGTTGAAGCAGGTCCTTATCAGAAGATAGACGAACGTGAAGTGGTGGATTTCTTGTGGGAGAACATAATCTGTAGGTTTGGAATACCAAAAGAGATAGCATGCGATAATGGGCCACAATTTATAGACGCAAAGATCACATATTTTCTTGAAGACTTGAAAATTAATAGAATCACATATTCGCCTACCATCCAAGTGAAAACGGTCAGGCAGAGTCAACGAATAAAGTGATTATATAAAATCTCAAGAAAAGGTTGGTAGCGGCGAAAGGTAAATGGTATGAGGAACTACCTGGAGTGCTATAGGCGTACCGAACAACGGCCAAATCAAGCACAGGATAAACTCCTTTTTCCCTTGTGTACGGAGCAGAAGCCTTAATCCTGGTGGAAGTAGGGGAGCCCACCTTGGGATATTTCCAAGCAAATAAAGAGTCAAACAACGAAGCAATATTAATCAACTTGGAGCTACTCGATGAGCGCAGGGACTTGGCACATATAAGGATGGAATCCCAAAAGCAGAGAATGGAACGATATTGTAATCGAAGATCCAACCTCCGTTATTTCAAAGTGGGAGGTTTCGTCTTAAGGAAAGTAACTCAAAACACCCGGGAGCTCAACACAGAGAATCTAGGTCCAACATGGGAAGGCCCCTATCGGGTTTCTGCTGTCACCGGGAAAGGTTTGTACGTGTTGGAGAATCAAGATGGACAAAAGTTGCACAACAACTGGAACGTGGCACACCTCAAGAGATATTATTGCTCACAAACATCACCTGTACTGAAAGTATGTACTGCACTCTTTTTCCCTTTGTCCAGTTTTTTTCCCAATTGGGTTTTTTTGACAAGAGTTTTAACGAGGCAGCAACAGAAAGCATACTATGAAGAAAGTTTCAACAGCAGCAATAAGACCTTTAATAGCAGGGCACATAATCGAAGAACCACTCCGGAGCGATTAGATAATCTTTGGATCGATAGCAAAATTACTATTGCTATAGAACAAAGGATACCTGACCGTTCACTAGTGCAAACCACTAAAGAATTGTTAAGTAGTCTTTTGCTCGATAGCATAAATTCTTAAGGGGAAGCGAAGTCTGTTATCGAGCTGAATATTGTCTAGCAATTCATTAGTGGGGTCCTCAAAGGTGCAAACCTTCCAGTGTTCCAATTCGCATACTTCTTATTCGAACACTGGAGGGGCGGGGAAATTATATGAGGAACGACAACAATGACTGCCATGTCGACTGGGAAATGAAAATCGGAAATACAGTTGTATCATCAGAACCAGGGACTGTGCGGCCAGCCCTGTAGAAACAAGTTGTATAAGTTAGCCACAAGAAATAGCAATTTCTTTTTAGCATAACGAATGCTTATGTACTTTTTGAAAATGGAAGGAATAAAGTAAAGTACTTTTAGTGCCTGCCACATCGACCGGGAAAGGAAAATCGGAAACATAGTTATATCATCGTGACCAGGGACTGCGCAACCAGCCCCGTAGAAACAAGTTGTACAAGTTAGCCACAAGAAATGGCAATTTCTTTTTAGCATAACGAATGCTTATGTACTTTTTGAAAACGGAAGAAATAAAGTAAAGTCCTTTTATTTTCCGTCTTGTTTCTTGTCTAATACTTCAAATGCTAGTGCCGTAATGAACATGAGATGTCCTCTTCAAGAGCACCGTAAATATAAGAGGGCCCTCTCTTATGAAAACCCTCACGTTAAAGGGTTGATTTCGGAAGAACTTATGCCCGGAATCAAAATGTCTTCGGGGAAAAATACACTCTAAGCCTTGCACAAAAAGACACAAAAAGTAAACTTGCGTAAATACTTATGAAAACCCTCACGTTAAAGGGTTGACTTCCGACAAATTTGTGCCTGAAATCCAAATGCTTTCGGGGAAAAACACACCCAAGGCTTTATGTAATAAGACGCAAACAGTAAAACTTGTGCAAGACACTTAAGCAAAAGAAAAAAGAGAATGCAAAACTTGCATAAATGTTCAAACAAAAGAAAGACTCAAACAATACTTAAGCAAAACGATGTCTTTATTTAAAATAACGTGCCAAAGCAGCACATGTACAAAAGTTGAAAAAAGAAAAGAAAAGCTAAATTGTTGTATCTCTGGAACATGGAGGAAGAGAAGTGTCCGCTCCCCCAGAGGAAGTAGGTAGATTCGCCGATGGCTCAAACTTTTGGCCTTTGTCAGTTTGGCCTTCAACATCTTCGCCTTCCGTTTCCTCTTCAATTCTCAAAGTTTCAGAATCGGAACCAGAAGAACCAGAAGCATCAGGCTCTGCAGGGAGACAACTTTTAGCAGCTAACTCAAGATCACAAGCCTTAGCAATTTTGGTATCAAAATCAATGATACCCGCTTTGGCCTCTTCCAAGATTTTTCTCCTCATGCTGTATATAACATAAGTTTTCTCAACAACGAGGGAAGCTGCTCGGCACTTAAGTTCTTCTTTGAGTTGTGTTACCTCAGCATAAAGGTTTTCTTGGACGGATCTAACGGATTTGAGGCTAACATAAAGGTCACGGACAATTGAGCTAAAAAGCCTATTATGCTCAATAGTTTTCCTATACTTCTCCTCCAATTGGGCATATTTCAGTTTTGGAGTTCAAGGTTGCCTCTAAATTGATCAATCTTTCAGCGAAGGCAGCCTCACGATCGGATGCAGCAAGAACGACATTATGAACTTCACCCCATTTGGCCTTAGCCTCTTCAAATTTAACTCTCAACAGGGTGATCTCTTGGCTAAGGGTCTCCACTTCTTGCTCGCTTTGCCACAAACGAACCTCCAGCACACGACCTCAAAAGCTTTGTTCCAGTTTTGAGAGGCGAGCAACGACTTGGTCCCGCTCAATCAAAAGTTGATACCGCTCGGAGGTAAGTTCCTTTTTTTGCCGAATCAACCTCTCAAGGCCCTTAGAAGCAAAAACGTTGGCCTACAAAATAAGAGGGGCAAACTCAGGATATTTGCTGGCAAAAACAGAAGAAATAGCAGAGGAAGTAAAGAATGTACCGTTGTGGCATTGTGTATGGCATTGTTCAACAAGCACTCTCCCAAGAGAGCCTATATCTTTTCCCAATCTTTCTCTGAAGCCAAAGGCTTCATACAGTTAGTAAGTTCCACCGGCCGGAGTTAGTTTTCTCCTTTTCACCTTTCACCTTGATAATGTCATGAAAATATTTCATGTTAGAATCTTCCTCTTCATGTCATTTACCAGAGAGATAGATATTTCCTATGACAAAGGGATAGATAACCTGATCTTCTCAGTATAAAATTTAATGATCACAATGCATAGAGAATTTGTCACCAATCGCCGATTTTGATCATGTGTGTTGATTTTCTTTTGTTGCAACATAAATATCTCTGCATATTATCTTATCACTTATCTTAATTTTCATATCGCCAAATAAAATTGTTTACCATGATACTTTTGAATTTGGAGATTTCATGGATGGTTTAAGTGATGAATCAAAAATAACTTGTATGAGAAGTGCTATGACTACAAAATAGAATTTAAGACCTGACGCAAGTAGAACCGCAAAATCAGGCTCTACTTTCTTAACTTCATTATTATCTTTTTATTTCTTTTTTCTATGTTACCGTTTATATAGTCCAACTTCTATAAATGATAGGGTAGACATCCCATTAAAGTGATGATCATCTTCAAAATATGCTTCATTCATATTTGTACCTTATTAAATTAAAATAAGTAAAATAAATTACATATATCTTATAAAAATTTGATTGTTCATCTTCGTAAGTTCAGATGATAATGATCCACATTGATAATTTGTAAAAGCTTATACTTAATTATTATTTCATGTATATATCATTATCTAAAGTTTTATTTAATAATATTAATATTATTTTAAAATATATATATATATATATATATTATATAATTTAAGAGGGGGAGAATGTGATGACCCGACCGGTTGTTTTGATTTACGTAGACTCGTTCCCCTATTTTGTAGCTTCTTTTATGTTCATATATGGTTATGTGACTCGCAGGGGTGGTTGGTTTGGTTTTGGGGATGTTTCAGAGTAAATTTGGACACTTAGTCCCAAGGTTGGAAGCTTAAGTTGAAAGAACTAATCGGAGTTTGACTTTTATATAGACGACTCCGGAATGGAGTTTTGATAGTTCTGATAGCTTTGTATGGTAAATTTGGACTTAGGCGTATGTCCAGATATTGATTTGGAGGTTCGTAGGTCATTTTGGCTTGAATTGGCAGAAGTTAAAAAGTTAAAGGTTTGGAAGTTTGAGAAGTTTAACTGAGAGTTGACTTTGTTGATATCGGGCTCGGATTTTAGTTCTGGAAGTTGTAATAGGTCCGTTGTGTGGTTTATCACGTGTGAAAAATTTGAGGTCAACTAGAGTTTGTTTAATATGATTTGGCATTGGTTTTAGAAGTTGGAAATTCTTTAGTTTTATTAGGCTTGAATTGGGGTGCAATTCTTGATTTTGATATTGTTTGATATGATTTAAGTCTTCGATTAAGTTTGTATCATGTTTTAGAACTTGTTGGTATCTTTGGTTGAGGTCTCGGGGGCCTTGGGTGAGTTTCGGAAGGTTAACAGATTGATATTTGGACTTAGCGCATAGCTGAAGAGTTTTGGAGATGCTGGTATAATCGCACCTGCACTGGGCTTGGCCGCAGGTGCGACGCTGCATGTGTGGCTGGAAGGACGCAGGAGCGGAATTTGGGTCTGGCTAAGGAACTTCGTAGGTGCGAGCAGTGTTTCCATAGAAGCGAAGGCGCTTCTGGGAAGGGAGTTCCGCATAAGCGAATTTTGGACTTGAGGGGCTAGGACCGTAGGTGCGCATGCACAGAAGCGTAAGGTTTACTGCAGAAGCAGACCCGCAGAAGCAGCAGGTCGGTAGTTTAATGGATTGCACAGAAGCGAAGCTTTTTCCTCAAAAGTGGAAGTGTAGGTGCGCTGATTTGGTCCGCAGAAGCGGAATCACCGACAGTGATTTAAAATTGAGGGTTTGAGTCTTTCTTTCATTTTGGGAACTTTGGAGTTTGGACTAGGGCAAATTTTGGAGAGGTTTTCACCTAGATTGAATACGTAAGTGGATTTTAATCACTTTTGTCCATAAATATTGAATACCTCTTTTTTATTTCACCTATTTCTCATGAATCTAAGTTAGAATTTGGGGATTTTTGGACTATATTATTGGAGAGTGAAATTTGAGGATTTAAGGGTTGATTTGTGGATGGAATTGGATGATTTTGGTATGGTTGGACTCGTAATTAAATGGGTGTTCGGAATTTGTGAATGTTGTTGAGTTCTGAGGTGCGAGCTCGGGTGTTGACTTTTTGGGTTAATTTTTTGACTTGAGTTATAGCTTAGCTTTATATATTGGAGTCACTTCCTTTGGCTTTTATTGATAGTATTACGTTATTTTGGCTAGATTCGAGTCTTCCGGAGGTTAATAGGAAGGGCTTGTTAGTGGAACGATTTGGTTTGCTTGAGGTAAGTATCTTATCGAAACTTATTTGAGGAACTAGTTACCTGAATTATTTGTGAAAGCTACGTTGGGTGCGCACATGTGTGGGGTTGAGCCCATGTGCTAACACCAGATTGTTTATCCATGCTCGGGGTAGTGTATAGGCTATGCTATGCCTTGAATTGATTGTTAAGTTTCAAACTGAGTTGTTTCTCCTATATGTACCCTTTGTGAGTTATTTGTACCACGTTGAGGATTCATTGAAGTTACTTTTCCTGCTGGAAATGATAAAACTGCTATTCCATGATGAAATTATTTGTTTTAGTTGCGATAGCACACATTGCACATGCCTACACTATAGCATGCTAGATATACCACCCCAAGATTATGAAATTGGTAATTATTGATCATGTACATGTATTCTCGTATAATTGCTTTCTCAGTGTTATGAGCTGGACTGGTATCCGGGGACCATGTCGGGCGGATTATGATTGTTGGCACGTGAGTTTTCCGTGTGGTTGATATTATTGGTACATGCATTATTCATGCAATACGTGAGTTGTCCGTGCGGATCTAGATATTAATATTATTAGCACGTGATTTGTCCATGCGGGTTATATTATTAACACGTGAGTTGTCACTGGAGCACGTGAGGTGTCCGTGCAGATAGTGGATACAGATCCATCCCCCTAGGGTCATCCTCTCATGTTTCTCTCTTGACGATGTACACGCAGATATTGAGGAAAACTGATCAGTGGTTTGGTACAGATATGGAAAGGTTGAGGAAATCTGGCCAATGTTTGTTTGGATTTTGCATTTCATCTTTACTTGCAATTTTCATGGTTAATTACCTGATTTAGCTGCATATCCTCTCTACATGCTAAACATTAATTGAACAGCGTATTTGAGTAATTGTACATACACACACACACATGTTTCTTCCTGTGCTTTATGACCTGATTTCATTATTGTTCTATATTTGTTTAATTGATGAAACTGTACAGGTTATCGCTAGTATCATTTATAATTTATTCTTCTTTTACCTCGCTGAGGTTAATTACAATACTTATTGAGTATATTGTATCGGTTGTACTCATACTAGACTCTACACTTAATTGTCCAGATCCAGGTGTGAGGACCAGTTATCAGCAATAGGCTTGCTTGTTGTACTGAGTTCGAGAGGCGAGGTAGAGCTGGATCCTTGCTCACAATTTTGACTTGTCTTTTCCTTATGTACTGTTGTTACAGTTTAGAAAGTATTATAATTGTTCAATATTAGTCTTGTATTCCGTTATAGAGCTCATGACTCCGTATTTATCAGTTTTTGGGGGATTTACCTTGTATTGGTAGTACTTTATTACAATGAGGTTTCAGACTTATGTTATTTCTATAAAAACAAATCTGGTTCTTTAACGTCATACTTTGGCTTGCCTAGCTGATGTATTAAGCGTCATCATGACGGGTTGGAATTTTGGGTCATGACACTTGTAGACTAGCTTTTGGTTGTATGTAAAAGAATGGGTTATAATCTCCTTGGGTATAGTCACGAATGTGTATAAAATGTCAATCTTTTCCTTTGTTGAATAGTTGTGCATGTTTTAAATTTCCAATATCACTACTTAGAGGACTCGTTGGTCCAAACTTTAGAATTGAGGAAGGAGAAGAATGGACGTCGGTTCGCACGGGTCATCCTCTCATGTTTCTCTCTTGATGATATACACGCAGATATTGAGAAAAACTGATCAGTGGTTTGGTACAGATATGGAAAGGTTGAGGAAATCTGGCCAATGTTTGTTTGGATTTTGCATTTCATCTTTACTTGCAATTTCCATGGTTAATTACCTGATTTAGCTGCATATCCTCTCTACATGCTAAACATTAATTGAACAGCATATTTGAGTAATTGTACATACACACACACACATGTTTCTTCCTGTGCTTTATGACCTAATTTCATTATTGTTCTATATTTGTTTAATTGATGAAACTGTACAGGTTATCGCTAGTATCATTTATAATTTATTCTTCTTTTACCTCACTGAGGTTAATTACAATACTTATTGAGTATGTTGGATCGGTTGTACTCATACTTAATTCTGCAAATCCAGGTCTGAGGACTAGTTATCAGCAGTAGGCTTTCTTGTTGTACTGAGTTTGAGAGGCGAGGTAGAGCTGCATCCTTGGTCGCAGTTTTGACTTGTCTTTTCCTTACATACTGTTGTTACATTTCAGAAAGAGTTATTATTGTTCAGTTTCAGACTTGTATTCCGTTATAGAGCTCATGACTCCGTATTTATCAGTGTTTGGGGGATTTACCTTCTATTGGCAGTACTTTATAACATTGAGGTTTCAGACTTATATTATTTCTAAAATTATTTTTGTTCGAGTTCTTTATCGTTATGTTTCGGCTTGCCAGGCTGGTGTGTTAGGTGTCATCATGATGAGTTGGGATTTTGGGTCATGACACTTGTAGACTAGCTTTTGGTTGTATGTAAAAGAATGGGTTATAATCTCCTTGGGTATAGTCACGAATGTGTATAAAATTCCAATCTTTTCCTTTGTTGAATAGTTGTGCATGTTTTAGATTTCCAATATCACTACTTAGAGGACTCGTTGGTCCCAACTTTAGAATTGAGGAAGGAGAAGAATGGACGTCGGTTCGTACGGGCCTTCGAATATCGTGTGTCGGTCTCACCTCCCAAGGATGGGGTGTGACACTAAAATTTGACAAAACTCATAAGTTTCGATAACCCATTCGAATATGAGTCCAACCACACTAATTTCATCCAATTACGACTCTGTATCGATGTTCAAAATTCAATTATTCACTTTAGAAAAGTTTAGACAAAACTCCCCAATATCTCTTTCAGATTCACTAATTAAATGCAAAAATCGAAGATGGAATCATGTAATATAATCAAATTCGAGTAAACAATACTTACCTCAATCCATGTGGTGGATATCCCCTCCAAAATCGCCCAGATCTGAGATCCCCAACTCAAAATATGATAAAACAACAAAAACCTTCAAAACAGAGTACTTTATAATACTACCCAAGTAAACCCTTCGCGATAGCGGGATTAGCTTCGCGGTCACGAAGAACAAATTTCACTGCCCATAGAAATACTCTTTGTGTTCGTGGAAAATACCTTGCGAACATGATGCACTATGATGCCAAACCTACGCAATCGCCGCAACGACCTCGCGAACGCGATGTTAACTTCACCAGCCCCCATTTTCTCAATGCGAATGCGGTACCGTTGTCACGAACATGTAGAACAACCTGTTCAAACCTTCGCAAACACATTCCTCCTATCGTGACCGCGATGACTAAACCACTACTGGCCCCAAAACACTCTTCATAATCACAAGCCCAGCACCAGAAAATGCGAATATAAGGGAAAATGATCTGAAATCACCCCGGAACTCACCCAAGCCTCCAGGGACCCCATTCGAACATACCAACAAGTTTTATAACATAATACAAACTTATTCAAGGTCTCAAATCACCCATAACAATATTAAAACCACGAATCACACCTCAAATCAGGCTTAATAAACTATTTCAAATTTTCAATTTCAAAACTTACGCCGAACACGTCTAAACAACTCAGAATCGACTCAAATTTTGCACACAAGTTCTAAATGACATAATGAACCTATTCTAACTCCGAAAACCAAAATCTAATCCTGATAATATCGAAGTCAACTCCCGGTCAAACCTATCAATTTTCCAAACCTTAAAATTGCCAACTTTCACCAAATAGAGCCGAAACCTTATAGAAACACCCAAATGCAAATATGAGCATACGCTCAAGTCTAAAATAATTATCCGGGCCTACCAGAACCATCAAAACTTCGATACCGGGTTAAATACACAAAAGTCAAACTTAGTCAACTCTTCCAACTTAAAGCTTCCTATTTAAGAATCATTCTTCCAAATCAATTCCAAACAACTCGAAGACCAAAACCGACCATGCACACAAAATAATTAATACACCATACAAAGCTATTTATGACCTCACACCGATGAAATAAAAGCAAATACTCGAAACGACCGGTCGGGTCGTTACACCTTTAAATGTCATTGTCATTAGAGTATGATTCACCATGAAATAACTTTTCTGTGCTGACCAATTGCCCTAAGCATTATTCAAAGCTCTTGAGTTGTTTGAGAACCATCCTTAATGTCAAATTTGTACTTACGGAGGAAATAATGGAATCATCCGCATCAGCAAGGAGAGTGATTTTTAGTCCTTGTCTTGGCATAGATAATTCTTTATTTCTTGTTTATTATGAAGTAGATTGAGCATTCTTGAGAGAACCTCTGACCCCAATATAAATAAGAAGGGTATAATGATGTAATACCACACATTAACTATTGATCTTCATATCAAGTCTGACCATTATTCTACAAACCCAAATCTCCTCAGTGTTACCAGCAAGAAGTTTCAATTTGTTCTGTCATAAGCTTTGACATGTAGAGTTTAAGGACTACATTCCCTCATCTTCTCTTCCTTTTAATCCCATGTATGAGCTTTTGCGCTAACAAAATTTTTTGATTATTAACCTTCCATGAACAAACCCCTTTGGTTTTAGGGATGAGCTTCGGAAGGATAGGGGCTAATCTGGGGCTCATAATCATAGATATGATCTTACTAGAATAATTACTTAGACTGATTGGCCTGAACTCAAAAAAACACGAAGGACTTTTCACCCTAGGAATTACAACTAAATATGTGCTAGTGTAAAACTTAGAAAGTCTAGAGCCACTGAAGAATGACTTTACCATATTAGTTGGGTCAAAATTTATAATTTCTAGGTAGCTTTAAAATAATTCTCCTCCATATCCATCTGGTCTAGGAGCACTGTTGGGATCTATGTAAAAATAGCTCTTTTAATTTTCTCTTCATCGTGGGTTTCTGTCAGAACATCATTATCTACTTGAGTTACAATATGATTAATGCACTGTGTAGGTGTTGAAGATGAAAAACTTCTTCTATAGAAAAAAGCTTCTCCAAGTAGTTAACTGCTTCCCCTGCTCCCTGTAATCCAATCCCCATTTGTGATGACCAGATATGTCACTTTTAGTTTTAGCCTTATTTTTTGTGCTCTGAGACCTCAATTAGCTCCGTTTAGTATGTCTCAATGTGTGTGCATAGTTTATGTCTTATTCCAGAAAAGTTTTATGTAAACAATCTAAGGAATTATGAATTTTATCTTTAAAATGACTAGAGTTGACTATGGTTAATATTTTATATAAACGGACCCGGATTAGTATTTTGACAGTCCCGTTCGGTTCGTACGTGATTTAGGTCTTGGGCATATGCCCGAAATTGAATTAGGAAGTTTTTAACTTGTTTTGACTTATTTTGCTGAAAGCTAGCATTTTTTAAAGTTGAAGAATTTTAAAGTTTGATCGAAAGTTGACTTCGTAGCTAACAGGTTTGGATTTTGATGTTAAAACTTGAAATATTCTGTACTTCTATTTGAAACTTGTCTGCAAAATTTGGTCTAATTCGGAATTGATTTGACATGATTCGGACACTTAAACGTGATTCTAGTATTCTTGAGTTTCACTTTGAAAGTTCATTCGTTTTGAGGATTGATTCATAGATTTAGATGTTATTTTGGAGATTTGATTGCGCGAGCAAGTTTGTATGATGTTATTGCACTTGTGTGCATATTTGTTTTGGAGCTCCGATGGCTCTGGTGAGTTTTGGATGCGTAGCGGAGTGTTTGATAGAGTTAGGAGTCTGCTATTTGTTTTGCACAGGTCTCAGTTCTCGCATTTGCGAGCTTAGGATTGCATTTGCGATAGTAAGATGAACTCTTTCAGGTTCGCATTTGTGAAAGCTTCTTCATATTTGCAATAAGGTGCTGGGGTAGGTTGGATTACATTTGCAATCAAGTGGTCGCATTTGCTGTTGTCCCATGTTCGCATTTGTGAACAAAACCATCGCATTTGCGATGGCAGCAGAGATGTGAGCCCTTCGCATTTGCGATGGATTTCTCGTATTTAGGGGGTTCTCATTTGTGAACCCCAGGTCGTATATGCGACATCTGCGCCTGGACAAACATCTGGGAAAACTGGATTTAGCTCATTTCTTACAAACTCTCAACCCTAAACACCATGGAGGCGATTTTCTAAGAGGATTTTCTTCCCAAAACCATTTGTAAGAAACTTTAATCTATTTCTTTTCAATTACTTTCCAAGTATTTTCAATATTAAATCTAGGATTTTCATGGTAGAAATTAGGGATTTGGGTAGAATTGGAGGTTTTTGTATAATTGAGATTTAGACCTCAAATTGAGGTCGGAGTTTGAAACTAATCACATAATCAGGCTCGGGGGTGAATGGGTAATCGGGTTTTGGTTCGAATCTCGGGTTTTGACCAAATAAATCTGGGGTTGACTTTGGTTGACTTTTTGAAAAAAGAGTAAAGATCTTAACTTTATATATTGTAATTGATTTCCCTAGCATTGTTTGAGGTTATTAAGTCACTTTTGGTTAGATTTCATTGGTTCAGAGGCGCATTTTAGAGGAATGGCCCCTGTTGAGCTTTGATTTGCTTGCGAAACGAGGTAAATGTTAGGTCTAACCTTGATTTGAGGGAATTAGGAACCTTTGAACTATATGTTATGTGCATTACATGTGTAACGGCGTATATGCGAGGTGACGAGTGTATATATAATGTCAAGAAAATTGTTTCCATGCTTTAACGTATTTCATTAATTATCATATTCCATGTCTTAAATGTCACTTGCTTTAATTGCTTTCTATGACATAATTTGTTACTTGTCACTTATTTACTCTTGTACTGAAATGTTTGTTTCTTCCGTGATTCCATGATTAATTGCTACTTGCCTTAAATGTCTTACTTGTACACTTTATCTTTTATATGTTTAGCTTGTCTTGTTGCTTTGTATTAATTTTAGCATTCTTTGATTTGGTACGGGGTTCCTTATTACTTTGCTTTCGTATCCTTTAATCGTTGAAATTCTTGTGAATTGAGTTGTTGGATTGATTACATTTATTGATTTTGTTTATGGATCTGGTTGCATGCCGCAACAGGTGGAATAAGGGAGGATTGATATTGATATGGTGGGATCGGGTTGCACGTCGCAACGGATTTATATGTAATTTTGACATGGTGGAATAATTGAGGATTATGATATTAATTGTAATTATATGGTGGGATTGGGTTGCGCGCCGCAATGGATTTTACATGTTATTCTTGATATTAATATGGTGAAACAAGGGAGGATTGTGTTTGTACGGTGGGATCAGGTTGCGTGCCACAATGGATTGTGTGTGTTGTACTCATTGTTGCTTTGTGTTAGCTTTAAGTATTTTCATTTGAGATTCTGAGGATTGATATTTTTGGATACACTGATTCCGAAGATTGAGTTTGTTTTCATCAGTTAACTATGTTGTCATTATTTCCTGTGTTCTTTCCTATTGTTATTAATATTATACTGCGTATAGGTTATTGTAAGTGACTCACCTTAGCCTCGTCACTACTTCGTCGAGGTTAGGCTCAGCACTTACAGAGTACATGGGGTCAGTTGTACTCATACTACACTCTGCACTTCTTGTGAAAATTTTGGAGTCGGTCCTAGCGTCGGTCAGTAGATTGCTTGACAGAGACCTGAGGTACAGCTGCATGGTGATCGCAGCTCTGAAGTCCCCTTCTACATTATTCTAGCCGTTTATGTCATCTCAGACAGATATACTTTCATTCAAACCATTATATGTATTACTCTAGTGGCTCATGTACTTGTGACACCAGTTCTAGGATTGTATCTAGACACCGCTGTTATTTTGGTTTACACTCTTTTTCAATTTTATTCCATTTTTATTTAGTTTCTTGGTATCATTTAATTGGATTTGTTATAATGGCTAAAAACCATTTCTAACATTGGCTTTCCTGGCAAGTGAAATATTAGGCTTCATCATGGTCCCGAGGGTGGGAATTCTGGCTTGTGACAAGTTGGTATCAGAGCACTAAATTTCCTAGGTCTCACGAGTCATGAGCAAGCTTAGTAGAGTCTAGAGGATCAATACGGAGACGTCTGTACTTATCTTCCAGAGGCTATATAGGTCAGGAAAATTTTTCAATTCTTTACTTCTCTATCGTGCGATTTTATACTATCAATGATGATTAAACCATTCTATTCTTGTTCTCTCGCAGATGGCGAGAACACGCACAACATCTACAGCCGGATAGGAGTTGGAGCCTCCTGTGGCAGCTACTACCAGGGGCGAAAGCCGAGGCCGAGCCAGAGGTAGAGCTCATCCTAGAGCTCAAGCTGCAACACCCGTAGTGGAGCCTCAGATTGATCACGAGGAGGAGGTTACAGCTCAGACTGTACCTGTCGGACTAGCTCAGGTCCCGGAGAGGTTCATAGCTACTCCAGTGCTTCAGGATGCTCTAGTCCGTTTGGTGGGCCTTATGGACAGTGTGGCCCAGTTCGGTACATTTCCGGTGGCACCAGCCGTCTCTTGGACCGGGGGAGGAGAATAGACTCTCGCTAATCACACACCGGAGCAGGAGACTCCTCAGTATCAGACTCCAGCAGCCCCGCCAATTGAGGTAGTTCAACCGGTTGTTGCAGCACAGGCCGGTAATAGGCCCGTTATGTTTTCTAAGGCTTTGTTGAGGTTGGATAAGTTTACCAAGCTCTTTCCTGTTCATTTCAGTGGTGCACCTTCTGAGGACCCATATGATTATCTAGACTGCTTCCATGAGGTGCTACAGAACATGGGTATAGTTGAGACCAATATGGTCGATTTTGCTGTTTTTCAGATGACTTATTCTGCCAGGAGATGTTGGAGAGATTATATGTTGACTAGACTATCTTGTTCGCCTACGCTTACCTGGGATCAGTTTACACAACTATTTCTAGAGAAGTTCATCCATGTCACTTTGAGAGCGGATTACCACAGGTAGTTTGAGCGTCTTCTACAGGGTAGTATGCCTGTTACCCAGTAGGAGACTCAATTTGTGGACTTAGCTCTCCATACCATTATCTTGCTCCGTATTGAGTGGGAGAGAGTGATGAGATTCATTGATGGGCTGACTTTCACTATCAGGCTATAGATAGCCAAGGAGACTAGGGATGATATTACTTTTCACATGGCTGTAGATATAGCTAGACGGATCGAGATGGTCCGTTCTTAGGAGAGGGTGGCAGTGTCTGATAAGAGGCCTCGTCATTTAGGTAGTTTTAGTGGTACCTCATCTGGAGGCAGGGGTACTTTTGGTAGAGGCCATCTTCCTAGGCCATTTCAGTACCACTTCAGGCATCTCACAGTGCTTCAGGGAGTCTTAGTCCTTATGTACCTCATTCTGGGTAGCTAGCCTATAGTGCACCATCAGCTTCTATCAGTGCGCCTTTGATTTAAAGCTATCACCATAGTTATCTGGCCCGTTCGGGTCAGCTTCAGCTTCAGCAGCAACAACAACAGGATAGGTATTTTGAGTGTGGAGGCACTGGTAACATCGGGAGGTTCTGTTCGAGATTATTGGGCCGCATGCCACAGCAGAGTTGCTGTGTCATAGTCCCTGCACCAGTTGATTCACCGCCTGCTCAGCCAGCTAGAGGCGGGGGCAGGCCGCCAGAGGTGGAGGTCAAGCCGTTAGAGGTGGAGGTCAGGCCATTAGAGGTGGAGGTCAGGCCGTTAGAGGTAGAGGTCAGCCAGCTAGAGACCATCCCAGAGACGTAGGTTAGGGTGGTGGGGTCCAACCCCGATTTTATGCCTTCCCAGCTAGACCTAAGGCCATGTCATTTGACGTCATTATCAGAGATATTGCTCCAGCTTTCCATAGTATGCTTCAGTTCTATTTGATCCGGGCTCTACTTATTCCTATGTGTCATCCTATTTTGCTTCATATCTAGTTGTGCCTCATGATTCTTTGGGTGCTCCTGTGTATGTGTCTACGCTTGTGGGAGATTCTATTATTGTAGATCGTGTCTATCGCTCATGTGTGATTACCATTTGGAGCCTTGAGATTAGCGTAGATCTCATACTTCTTGATATGGTAGACATCGATGTTATGTTAGGTATGGATTGGTTGTCACCTTATCATGCTATATTGGACTGTCACACCAAGACGGTAACCTTAGCCATGCCGTAGTTGCCTCGATTAGAGTGGAGAGGGACTTTTGGCCATTATACCAATAGAGTTGTTTCTTACGTGAAGGCTCGACGTATGGTCTAGAAGGGATGTCTATCTTATTTGGCCTATGTTTGTGATTTGAGTGCGGAGGTTCCTTCCATGGAATTAGTACCAGTTATGCGTGAGTTTCCAGAGATGTTTCCTATAGATCTATCAGGGATGCCACCCGATAGGGATATTAACTTCTGTATTAATTTGGCTCCGGGCAATCAGCCTATTTCCATTCCACCATACCGTATGGCCCCGCCGGAGTTAAAGGAAATGAAGGAGCAGTTATAAGATTTGCTTGATAAGGGATTCATTAGACCTAGTGTCTTGCCCTGGGGTGCGTCCGTGTTGTTCGTCAAGAAGAAAGATGGATTGATGAGGATGTGTATAGACTATCGGCAGTTGAACAAAGTAACTATTAAGAACAAGTATCTGTTACCGAGGATTGATGACTTATTTGATCAGCTTCACGGTGCCAAGGTGTTTTCAAAGATTGATTTGAGGTCTTGCTACCATCAGTTGAAGATTAGGGTATCCGATGTCCTAAGACGGTTTTCAGACTCGGTATGGGTATTATGAGTTCCTAGTGATGTCATTTGTATTGACAAATGCCCCAACAGCATTTATGGATTTGATGTATCATGTATTTAAGCCTTATTTGGATTCTTTTGTGATCGTATTCATTGATGATATCTTGATCTACTCCCGTATTCGAGAGGAGCATGAGCAGCATCTTTGGGTCATACATCAGACTCTGAGGGATAGTCAGTTATACGCCAAGTTTTAAAAGTATGAGTTTTGGTTAGACTCAATCGCCTTTTTGGGGCATGTTATATCAGTAGAGGGCATAAAAATAGATCCTAAGAAGATTGAGGTAGTTCAGAACTGTCCTAGACCTACTTCAGCTACAAAGATCTGGAGTTTCCTGGGTTTGGCGGGTTATTATCACCGGTTCATGGAGGGGTTTTCATCCATAGCAGCCCCATTGACTAGATTGACCTAGAAGGGTGCCCCATTCAGATGGTCGGATGAGTGTGAGTTGAACTTTCAGAAGCTCAAGACTACTTTGACTATGGCGTCAGTGTTGGTGTTGCCCACAGGTTCATGATCCCACACGGTGTATTGTGATGCGTCTCGTATTGGGCTCGGTGTAGCATTGATGCAGGATGGCATGGTGATTCCATACGTGTCGCGGCAGTTGAAGGTTCATGAGAAGAATTACCCCGTTCATGACTTAGAGTTGGCAGCCATTGTTCATGCGCTGAAGATTTGGAGGCACTATCTTTATGGTGTGTCGTGTGAGGTATTCACGGATTATCGGAGTCTACAGTATTTGTTCAAGCAAAAGGATCTCAACTTGAGGCAGATGAGGCGGTTGGAGCTGTTGAAAGACTATGATATCACTATTTTGTATCATCCCGGGAAGGCCAATATGGTGGCCGATGCCTTGAGTAGAAAGGTTGTGAGTATGGGTAGCCTCGCGTATATCCCAGTTGGTAAGAGGCCGCTTGCATCAGATGTTCAGGCTTTGGCTAATCAGCTCGTGAGGTTAGATGTTTCGGAGCCTAGTCGTGTTCTAGCTTACACAGTCTCTCGATCTTCCTTGTATGAGCGCATCAGAGAGAGTCAGTATGATGACCCCCATTTGCTTGTCCTTAAGGACACGGTGCGCCACGGTAGTGCCAGTCAGGTTATTGTTAGAGATGATGGTGTTTTACGAATGTAGGGTTGTATTTGTGTGCCTAGTGTGGATGGGCTTCGTGAGTTTATTCTTGAGGAGGCCCACAGTTCCCGATATTCTATTCATCCGGGTGATGCCAAGATGTATCAGGACTTGCGGCAGCATTATTGGTGGAGGGGGATGAAGAAGGATATATTTGCATATGTAGCTCGGTGTATGCATTGTCAGCAAGTAAAGTACGAGCATCAGAGGCCTGGTGGTTTGCTTTAGAGGCTAGAGATTCCTGAGTAGAAATAGGAGCGTATTACTATGGATTTTGCTGTTGGACTCCCATGGACTTAGAATAAGTTCGACGCGATATGGGTTATTATGGTCAGTTTGATCAAGCCGGCACATTTCATTCCAACGGCAGTTACCTATTCTTCATAGAGGTTAGCTGAGATCTACATCCGTGAGATCGTCTGTCTTCACGATGTGCCTGCGTCTATCATTTCTAATCGAGGTACGTAGTTCATGTTTCACTTCTAGAGGACCGTACCGCATGAGTTAGGCACACGGGCTGAGTTAAGTATATCATTTCACCCTCAGACGGACGAACAGTCTGAGCGCACTATTCAGATATTAGAGGATATGCTTCGCGCTTGCGTTATAGATTTCAAGGGTTCTTGGGATCAGTTTTTGCCGCTTGTGAAGTTTGCCTACAACAACAGCTACCAGTCGAGCATTCAGATGGCTCCCTATAAGGCATTATACAAAAGGTCGTGCCAGTCTCCAGTTGGATGGTTCGAGCCGGGAGAGGCTTGGTTGTTGGGTACAGATTTGGTTCAGGATGCCTTGGACGAGGTAAAGATTATCCAGGATCGACTTCGCACGGCTCAGTCTAGGAAAAAGAGTTATGCTGACCGTAGAGTTCGTGATGTTGCATTCATGGTTGGAGAGAGGGTATTGCTATGGGTTTCACCCATGAAGGGGGTGATGAGGTTCGGAAAGAAGGGCAAGTTGAGCCCTAGGTGTATCACACCCTTTGAGATTCTTGCGAGAGTGGGTGATGTGGCCTACAGGCTGGCATTTCTATATAGTTTATCAGCAGTCCATCCGATGTTCCATGTGTCCATGGTACAGAAGTATCACGGCGATCTGTCCCATGTGTTATATTTCAGCTCAGTACAATTAGACAAGGATTTTACTTATGAGGAGGACCCGATGGCCATTCTAGCCCGACAGGCCCGACAGTTGAGGTCTAAGAGTTATCCTTCTGTTCGAGTGCAGTGGAGAGGTTAGCCGATCGAGGCAGACATATGGGAGTCCGAGTCGGACATGCGGAGTAGATATCCATACCTTTTCACTAGTCCAGGTACCTTTCTATGTCCATTCGAGGATGAATGTTTATTTTAAAGGTGGAGAATGTGATGACCCGATAGGTCATTTTTAGTTTTAGCCTTCATTTATGTGTCTCGAGACCTTGATTAGCTCCGTTTAGAGTGTCTCGATGTACGTGTGTAGTCCGCGTCTTATTTCAAAAAACTTTTATGTGAAAAGTCTAAGGAAATGTGAATTTTGTCTTTAAAATGACTTGAGTTAGCTACGGTCAATATTTTATGTAAACAGACCCAAATCAGTATTTTGACAGTCCCGATGGGTCCGTATCGTGATTTGGGACTTGGGCGTATGCCCGGAATTGAATTCGGAAGACCCTAACTTGTTTTGACTCATTTTGCCAAAAGCTAGCATTTTTGAAAGTTGAAGAATTTCAAAGTTTGACTGAAAGTTGACTTCGTAGCTAACGGTTTGGATTTTGATGTTAAAACTTGGAATAGTTCCGTACTGCCATTTGAAACTTGTTTGCAAAATTTGGTCCAATTCAAAATTGATTTGACATGATTCGGACACTTAAACGTGATTCTAGTGTTCTTGAGTTTCACTTTAAAAGTTCATCCATTTTGAAGATTGATTCATAGATTTAGATGTTATTTTGGTAATTTGATCGCGCTAGCAAGTTCATATAATATTATTACACTTGTGTGCATGTTTTGGTTGGAGCCCCGAGGGCTCGGGTGAGTTTCGGACGTGTATCAGAGTGCTTGATAGAGTCAGGAGTCTGCTGGGTTTTTTGCACATGTCTCAGTTCTCGCATTTGCGAGTTTAGGATCGTATTTGTGATAGTAGGAGGAACTCTGTCAGGTTTGCATTTGCGAACATCTTCTTCACATTTGCGATAGGGTGCTGGGGTGGGCTGGTTTGCATTTGTGATCAAGTGGTCGCATTTGCGGTTGTCCCATGCTCGCATTTGCGAACAAAACCATCACATTTGCGATGGCAGCAGAGATGCGAGCCCTTCGCATTTGCGATAGATTTATCGCATTTGCGAGGTTCGCATTTGCAAACCCCGGGTCACATTTGTGACATCTGCGCCTAGATAAAAAGAGCTGAGAAAACGGAATTTAGCTCATTTCTTACAAACTCTCAACCCTAAACACCCTAGAGGCAATTTTCTAAGAGGATTTTCTTCCTAAAACATTGCTAAGCTATTTTAATCTATTTCTTTTCAATTACCCATTACTTTTTATGTGTTTTCAACATTAAATCTAGGATTTTCATGATAGAAATTAGGGATTTAGGTAGAATTGGGGGGTTTTGTAAAATTGAGATTTAGACCTTAAATTGAGGTCAGATTTTGAAACTAATCGCATAATCGGGCTCATGGGTGAATGGATAATCGGGTTTTGGTCCAAATCTTGGATTTTGACCTAGCGGCCAAGAGTTAACTTTTGTTGACTTTTTGGAAAGAGTAAAGATATTAACTTTATGCATTGTAATTGAATTCCCTAGCATTGTTTGATGTTATTAAGTCGATTTTGGTTAGATTTGGTTGGTTTGGAGGCAAATTTTAGAGGAAAGACCCAGGTTGAGCTTTAATTTGCTTGCGGAGCAAGGTAAGTGTTGAGTCTAACCTTGATTTGAGGGAATTAGGAACCTTTGAACTATATATTATGTGAATTACATGTGTAACGACGTATATGCGAGGTGACGAGTGTATATACACCGTCAAGATAATTGTTTCCATGCTTTCCCGTATTTCATTAATTATCTTATTTCATATCTTAACTGTTTCTTGCTTTAATTGCTTTCTAAGTCGTAACTTGTTACTTGTCATTTATTTACTCTTGTATTGAAATGTTTGTTTCTTTTGTGATTCCATGATTAATTGCTACTTGCCTTAAATGTCTTACTTGTACACTTTAAATGTCATATGTTTGGCTTGTCTTGTTGCTTTGTATTAATTGGAGCATTCCTTGATTTGGTACGGGATTCCTTATTGCTTTGCGTTCATATTTTTTAATCGTTGAAATTCTTGTGAATTGAGTTATTGGATTGATTAAATTTATTGATTTTGTTTATGGATTGTGTTGCATGCCGGTATGAGTGGAATAAGGGAGGATTGATATTGATATGGTGGGATCAGGTTGCACACCGCAATAGATTTTATATGTGATTTTGATATGGTGGAATAAGGGAGGATTATGATAGTGATTCTGATTATATGGTGGGATCGGGTTGCGCTCCACAATAGATTTTACATGTTATTCTTGATATTGATATGATGAAATATAGGAGGATTGTGTTTCTACAGTGGGATAGGAATGCACGCCGCAACGGATTGTGTGTGTTGTACTCAGTGTTGCATTATGTTAGCTTTCAGTATTTTCATATGAGATTCTGAGGACTGATATTTCTGGATTCATTGATTCCAAGGATTGAGTTTGTTTTCATCAGCTAACAGCGTTGTCTTTATTTCCTGTGTTCCTTCCTATTGTTATTATTATTATACTGCGTACATGTTATTGTAAGTGACCCGCCTTAGCCTCATCACTACTTCGTCGAGGTTAGGCTCGACACTTACAGAGTACATGGGGTCGATTGTACTCATACTACACTCTGTACTTCTTATACAGATTTTGGAGTCGGTCCTAGCGCCGATCAGTAGAATGCTCGGATTGATTGCTTGACGGAGACTTGAGGTACAGCCGCACGGCATTTGCAGCTCTGAAGTACCCTTCTACATTATTCTAGTTGTTTATGTCATCACAGACAATTTTACTTTTATTCAGACCATTATATGTATTACTCTAGTCGCTCGTGTACTTGTGACACCAGTTCTAGGATTGTATCTAGACATAACTGTTATTTTGGTTTGCTCACTCTATTTCAGTTTTATTCTAGTTTTATTCAGTTCCTTGGTGTCATTTAATTGGCTTTGTTAAAACGGCTAAAAACTATTGCTAGCGTTGGCTTGCCAAGCAGGTGAAAGGTTAGGCGCCATCAAGATCCCGAGGGTGGGAATTCTGGGCCGTGATACCATTCTAATTCTTGATTCTGTATATATAGTTAGTTTTCTCTTTTTCACCTTTCACCTTAATAATGTCATGAAAAGTTTTCCTGTTATAATATTCCTCTTAATGTCATTTACCAGAGAGATAGATATTTCCTATGACAAAGGGATAGATAAACAGATCTTCTCACTATAAAATTTAATGATCACAATGTATTCGGAATTTTTCACCAATCGCTGATTTTGATCAAGTGTAATGATTTTGTTTTACTGCAACATGCATATCTCTTCATATATCTTATGACTTATCTAAATTTTCATATCGCCAAATTAAATTGTTTACCATGATAGTTTTGACTATGGAGCTTTCATGGACGGTCTAAGTGATCAATCAAAAAGAAATTTGTATGAGAAGTGCTATGACTACAAAATAGAATTAAAGACATGACGCGAGTAGAACCGCAAAACAAGGTTCTACTTTCTTAACTTCATTATTATCCTTTTGTTGCTTTTTCTATGTTACCTTTTATATAGTCCAACTTCTATAAATGATAGGGTAGACATTCCATTAAAGTGATGATCATCTTCAAAATACGTTTCATACATATTTGTACCTTATTAAATTAAAACAAGTAAAAATATACATATATCTTATAAATATTTGATTGTTTATCTTCGTAAGTTCAGATGATAATGATCCACATTGATAATTCGTAAAAGCTTATACTTAATTATTATTTCATGTATATATCATTATCTACAGTTTTATTTAATTATATTAATAATATTTTACAAAGTATATATTATATAACTTAAGAGGGGGGGAATGTGACGATCCGGCCGGTCGTTTTGAGTATTATAGCCATGTTCCCCCATTTATCGCTTCTTTTATGTTCATTTGTGGTTATGTGACTTTCCGGGATGGTTGGTTTGGTTCCGGGGATGTTTCAAAGTGAATTTGGTCACTTAGTCCCAAGGTTGGAAGTTTAAGTTGAAAGAGTTGACTGGAGTTTGATTTTTGTGTAGACGACTCTGTAGTAGAGTTTTGATAGTTTCGATAGTTTTGTATGGTAATTTTGGACTTAGGCGTATATCCAGATATTAATTTGGAGGTCCGTAGGTCATTTTGGCTTGAATTGGCAGAAGTTAGAAAGTTGAAAGTTTGGAAGTTTGAGAAGTTTGACTGAGAGTTAACTTTGTTGATATTGGGCTCGAATTTTGGTTTCGAAAGTTTTAATAGGTCCGTTGTGTGATTTATGACTTATTTTCAAAATTTGAGGTCAACCGGGGTTAGTTTGATATGATTCGGCATCAATTTTAGAAGTTTGAAATTCTTTAGTTTCATTAGACTTGAATTGGAGTGCGATTCGTGATTTTGATATTGTTTGATGTGATTTAAGGCTTCGATTAAGTTTGTATCATATTTTAGGACTTGTTGGTAAGTTTAGTTGAGGTCCCGGGGCCTTGGGTGAGTTTTGGATAGTTAACGTATCGATATTTGGAATTAGAGCATGGCTGGAGAGTTTTGAAGTTGTTGGTGTAATCGCACTAGCGGTGGGCTTGGCTGCAGGTGCGGCTAGAAAGACGCAGGAGCGGAATTTGGGCCTGGCTAAGGAACTTCATAGGTGCGAAGCTTTTTCCTCAAAAACGGAAGCGCAGGTGCGCTGATTTGGTCCGCAGAAGTAGAATCGCTGGCAATGATTTAAAATCGATGGTTTGAGTCTTTCTTTCATTTTGGAGAAATTTGGAGTTCGGACTAGGGAGATATTTGGAGAGGTTTTCACCTAGATTGAAGAGATAAGTGACTATTAATCACTTTTGTCCATAAATATTGAATACCCATTGATTATTTCACATATTTCTCTTGAATCTAAGTTAGAATTTTGGAATTCTTGGACTATGTTATTAGAGAATGGAATTTGAGGGTCGATTTGTGGTTGGAATTGGATGATTTTGGTATGATTGGACTCATAATTGAATGGGTGTTCGGAATTTATGAATTTTTTGGGTTCCGAGGTGCGGCCGGGGTTGACTTTTTGGGTTAACTTTTTGACTTGAGTTAAAGGTTAGCTTTATCTTTTGGAATCAGTTCCTATGGATTTTATTGATAGTATTACGTTATTTTTGGCTAGATTCGAGCCTTACAGATGTTGATACACGCAGGAAGGGCCTGTTAGCGAACTGATTGGATTTTCTTGAGGTAAATATCTTATCGAAACTTAGTTTAGGCACTAGTTGCTTGAATTATTTGCGATAGCTACGTGCAACAGGTGCGCACATGTGTGGTGTTGAGCCCATGTGCTAACATCAGGTTGTTTATCCATGCTCAGGGTAGTGTATAGGCTATGTCATGCCTTGAATTGATTGTTAAGTTTCAAACTAAGTTGTTTCTCCTATGTGTACCCTCTGTGAGCTATTTGTACCACGTTGAGGTTTCCTTGAAGTTACTTTTCCATTGAAACTAATTAAACTGCTATTCTATGATGAAATTATTTGTTTTAGCTGTGATAGCACACGTTGCACATGCCTACACTATAGCATGCAAGATATACCAGTCCAGGAGTATGAAATTGGTAATCATTGATCATATATATGTATTCTCGTCTAATTGCTTTCTCTGTGTTATGAGCTGGACTGGTAGCCTATGACCACGTTGGGCGGATTATGATTGTTGGCACGTGTGTTTTCCGTGTAGTTGATATTATTCGTACGTGAGTTGACCGTGCATCACATGAGTTATCCGTGTGGATCCAGATATTTATATTATTAGCACGTGAGTTGTTCAATGAACGACGAGCAGTCCAGCGGCCACCCCACGCCGACGTTATTCCTTCTGTCTTCTCTTCTTTATACCTTTCTCTGCCCGCTGTGTCTTTGCTCCGAGTTCAATTGGGCCACCACTAGATCCATGTACCAATTTGGTGAGGGTGGCAACCCTACCATCATCTATTTTTCTTGGTCTCGTGGTGTGTTGTAAGTGTTGCATGTACCATTTTTATGGCTGTTTGGTGACGGGAGGGAGGCACACGCGCAAAAGCAGTAAAGCAGGTCGGTTGGCAGGAACAAGGACAGAACATCGGCTTCTACAGTGTCGGGAGTATACCAAGTCGAAAGTCCAGGTTATATTTGCGGGAATTGGTACCTCCCTCCTCCTGTTTCTCTCTCTCTCTCTTGTGTTAGTTGATTTGTTGTCATAGTAGTACGTAATTAGTTTAGTCAATTTAATAGTGGACCTATATTCCCATTTTTTTCATAGACTTCCGTAGGTATAGTGGCTGTGGTTTGTAATGACAATGTAGGGTCATGTCCTCGGGGAGAGCGGGTGGCGGGGCGGGGATTAGGGCAAGGGTCAGGGGGTAGGACGGGGCCCATAGAGGGTAAGGGGAACAAGGGTGCCTATAGGTTGAGAGTTGGATCATGGAATATAGGGACATTGATGGGTAAGTCTATAGAGCTGGCGAAGATTATCCAGAAAAGAAAGGTCAATATAGCTTGTGTTCAGTAGACTAGGTGGGTAGGATCGAAGGCGAGGAATGCTGATGGGTATAAGTTGTGGTACTCCGGAGGCGTGAAGGGCAAGAACGGAGTTGGTATTTTAGTGGGTAGGGAGATTAGAGAGTCAGTGGTAGAGGTTAGGCGTATGAGTGACATATTGATGGCGATTAAGTTAGTAGTTGGAGGGAGCACTCTAAATGTCATTAGCGCTTACGCGCCGCAAGTGGGCTTGGACGAGGAGGTTAAAGGGCACTTTTGGGAGGCGTTGGATAAAGTGGTGCGGGGTATTCCGCCTACAGAAAAGTTATTTATAGGAGGGGATTTCAATGGGCACATTGGGTCGTCTGCTGGTGGCTATGGTGAGGTGCACGGCGGCTTCGGCTTTGGGGTTAGGAATGGAGGAGGCACTTCACTGTTGGATTTAGCTAGAGCTTTTGAGTTGGTGATCGTGAACTCTATTTTTCCAAAGAAGGAGGAGCATTTGATTACTTTCCGGGGTATGGTGGCTAAGACTCATATTGATTATCTTCTCCTCAAGAGGTGTGAAAAGGGATTGTGCGAGGATTGTAATGTGATCCCAAGTAAGAACCTCACGACACAACATAGACTCTTGGTGATGGACATTGGTATCTTGATAAAGAGGAATACAAGGTTTGTACGGGGTCAACCGAGGATCAGGTGGGGAGCGTTGACTAAAGATACTGCGCTGGAGTTGGAGGGGAAGTTGGCGACAATGGGAGCTTGGAAGAGTGGTGTAGATGCTAACGGTATGTGGACGGCGACGACAGATTGTATAAGGGAGGCGGCGAGAGAGGTGTTAGGGGTCTCGAAGGGATACTTAGGTGGGCACCGAGGCGACTGGTGGTGGAATGATATGGTCCAGAGTAAAGTGGAAGCGAAGAAAGCGGCTTACCTTAAGTTAGTGGAGAGCATCGAAGAGGAGCAGAGGAGAGCGAACAGAGAAAGATATAAGGAAGCTAGGAGGGAGGCGAAAATAGCGGTCACGGAGGTTAAGACAGTTGCGTTTGGGCGGCTGTATGAGGAATTGGGGGGTAAAGGTGGGGACAAGAAGTTATTTTGGTTGGCCAAAGCGAGAGAGAGGAAGGCTCATGATTTGGAGCAAGTGAGGTGCATCAAAGACGAGGAAGGTCGTGTATTGATGGAAGATGCCCAAATTAAGCAGAGATGGCAGTCGTACTTTCATAGACTTTTGGATGAAGTGGGAGACAAAAACATCGTGTTAGGGGAATTGGGGCACTTCGAGAGTTACCAAGACTTTAGGAACTGTGGGCGTATTGAGGTGGAGGAGGTCGTGGGAGCAATGAGTAAGATGAACCAGGGGAAAGTGACTGGACCAGACGAGATTCCAGTAGAATTTTGGAGGTATGTTGGTAGAGCATGTTTGGAGTGGGAGCTGTTTAATATTATTTTCAAGACGAAGAGGATGCCAGATAAGTGGAGATGGAGTACGATGATCCCGTTGTACAAGAACATAGTGGATATTAAGAATTATAACAACTATAGGGGTATTAAGTTACTAAGTCATACCATGAAAGTTTGGAAGAGGGTGGTGGAAGGAAGGGTAAGGAGGGCGATGTCAATATCAGAAAACCAGTTCGGGTTAATGCCGGGTTGTTCTACTACAGAAGCTATCCACCTTATCAGGAGGTTGGTGGAACAGTACATAGATAAGAAGAGGGATTTGCACATGATATTTATTGATCTAGAGAAGGCGTATGACAAGGTCCCTAGGGACGTTCTTTGGAGATGCCTGGAGGTGAAATGTATGCCGGTAGCTTATATTAGGGCGATAAAGGATTTGTATGATGGAGCTAAGACTTGTGTTAGGATTGTGGGAGGGGACTCAGAGTCTTTTTCGGTGGTTATGGGGTTACACCAAGGATCTGCGCTCAACCCGTTCTTATTTGCTTTGGTGATTGACGCACTAACACACCATATTCAAGGGGAGGTGCCATGGTGTATATTGTTCGCTGATGATATAGTTCTGATTGATGAGACAAGAGGCGACGTGAATGAGAGACTGGAGGTATGGAGGCAGGCCCTGGAGTTTAAATGTTTCAAGTTGAGTAGGACCAAGACAAAACATTTGGAGTGTAAGTTCAGTGAGGTGTCGGGGAAGTGGAAATGGAGGTGACGCTTGACACACAAGTCATCCCTAAAAGAGAGAGTTTCAAGTACCTAGGGTCAATTGTCCAGGGAGATGGGGAGATCGACGGGGATGTCAAGTACCGTATCGGGGTGGGGTGGATGAAATGGAGGTTAGCGTCTGGAATCCTGTGCGATAAGAAGGTGCCCCTGAAACTTAAAGGTATGTTCTATAGAGCGGTGGTTAGACCGGCCATGTTGTATGGAGCTGAGTGTTGGCCAGTCAATAATTCTCATATCCAGAAGATAAAAGTAGCATAAATGAGGATATTGAGATGGATGTGTGGGCACACGATGTAGATAAGATTAGGAATGAAGATATTCGGGAGAGGGTGGGCGTGGCTCCCATGGATGTCAAGATGCGGGAAGCGAGGTTTAGATGGTTTGGGTACGTGCGGAGGAGGATCCTAGATGCCCCGGTTAGGAGGTGTGAATGGTTGACTTTGACAGGTACAAGAAGAGGTAGAGGGCGGCCTAAGAAGTATTGGGGCGAGGTGACCAGGCAGGACATGGCGCAAATTCAGATTTTCGAGGACATGGAACTGGATATGGAGGTGTGGAGGTCGAGCATTAGGGTTGTAGGTTAGGGGTAGTTGATCATTTTTCCAGATAGTCTGATAGAGTTTTGTCTACGTCTGTTAGCGGTTGTTGTTCGTCACACGATTTTTATTTCCAATATGTATTGTTTTTCAATTTTATTATTATTAATATACATATTGTCCTTCCACTTATTTATTGTCTCTTACGATGCTGATACTATTTGTCTGGTTTCAGTTATTGTTACTGGTCTTTTATCTCTGAGCCGATGGTCTCCCGAAAATAGCCTCTCTACTCACGAGGTAGAGGTAAGTTCTGTGTACACTTTACCCTCCCCAGACCCCACTAGTGGGATTACTACTGGGTTGATGTTGTTGTTATTGAGTTGTCCGTGCAGCACGTGAGTTATCTGTGCGGGTTATATTATTAACATGTGAGTTGTCTGTACATCACGTGAGTTGTCTGTGCAGCGTATGGATACTGATCCATCCCCCTAGGGTCACACTCTCATGTTTATCTCTTGATGATGTACACGTAGATATTGAGGTACACATACTCACATAGATGTTTCTTCTTGTGCTGTATGACCTGATTTCATGATTGTTCTATATTTGTTTAAATGATGAAACTGCACAGGTTATCGCTGGTATCATTTATAATTCGTGCTTTTTTACCTCATTGAGGTTAATTACGATACTTATTGAGTATATTGTGTCGGTTCTACTCATACTACACTCTGCACTTAATTGTACAGATCCAGGTGTGAGGACCAGTTATCAGCAATAGGCTTGCTTGTTGTACTGAGTTCGAGGGGCGAGGTAGAGCTACATCCTTGGTCGTAGTTTTGACTTGTCTTTTCCTTACGTACTATTGTTACAGTTCAGAAAGTATTATTATTGTTCAGTTTCAGACTGTATTTCGTTATATAGCTCATGACTCCGTATTTATCAGTTTCTGGGGGATTTACCTTGTATTGACAATACTTTATTAAATTGAGGTTTTAGACTTATGTTATTTTGTAATTATTGTTGTTCTGGTTTTTTATCGTTATGTCCGTCTTGCCTAGTTGGTGTGTTAGGCGTCATCACGATGGGTTGGAATTTTGGGTCGTGACACTTGTAGACTAGAGTTTGGTTGTATGTAAAAGAACATGTTATAATCTCCTTTGGTAGAGTCACGAATGTGTGTAAAATGTCAATGTTTTTCTCTTTCAGATTCACTAAGTAAATTCCAAAATCGAAGATGGAATCATGTAATATAATCAAATTCGAGTAAGAAATACTTACTCCAATCCATGTGGTGAATATCGCCTCAAAAATCACCCAAATTCGAGCTCCCCAACTCAAAATGTGATAAAATAATAAAAACCTTCAAAAAAGAGTATTTTATAATACTACCCAGGTAAACCCTTCGCGATCGTGGGACCAGCTTCGCGACCACGAAGAACAAATTTCATTGCCCACAGAAATACTCTTCGCGTTCGTGGCAAATACCTTGCGAACGTGATGCACTATGATGCCAAACCTACGCGAACGCGGCAACGACCTCGCGAACGCGATGTTAACTCCACTAACCCTAGTTCCTCAATGCAAATGCGGTACCGCTGTTGCGAACACGTAGAATAACCCGTTCAAACTTCGCGAACAAACTCCTCCTATCGCGACCGCGATGACTAAACTACCAGTGGCCCCAAAACCCTCTTCACAATCGTGATACACCTACACGATCACGATGACCAACAACCCATCACCAGAAATCAGAGAAACTAGCAATGCCAATATGGGGAAAATGATCTGAAATCACCCTGGAACTCACCCGAGCCTCTCGGGACCTCGTTCGAATATACCAACAAGTTCTATAACATAATACAAACCTACTAAAGGCCTCAAATTACCCATAACAATATCAAAACCATGAATCGCACCTCAAATCAAGCTTAATAAACTATTTCAAATTTCCAAACTTATGCCGAACATGTCTAAACAACTCAGAATCAACTCAAATTTTTCACACAAGTTCTAAATGACATAATGAACCTATTCTAACTCCCAGAACCAAAATCCAAACCCGATAATATCGAAGTCAACTCCCGATCAAACCTATCAACTTTTCAAACCTTCAAGTTGTTAACTTTCACCAAATAGAGCCGGAGCCTTATAAAAATACCCAAATGCAAATTCGAGCAAATGCCCAAGTCCAAAATCACCATCCGGACCTACCAGAACCATCAAAACTTCGATACAGGGTCAAATATACAAAAGTCAAATATACAAAAGTCAAATTTGGTCAACTCTTCCAACTTAAAGCTTTCTATTTAAGAATCATTCTTTCAAATCAATTCCAAACAACTTAAAGACCAAAACCAAACATGCACGCAAGTCATAATACACCATACAAAGCTATTTATGACCTCACACCACCGAACTAAATGCATATACTCGAAACAATCGGTTCGGTCATTGCACCTTTAAATGTCATAGTCATTAGAGTATGATTCACCATGAAACAACTTTTCTATGTTGACCAATTTCCCTGAGCATTATTCATAGTTCTTGAGCTATTTGAGAACCAACCTTAATGTAAAATTTGTACTTGCGGAGGAAATAATAACATCATCAACATAAGCAAAGAGAGTGATTTTTGGTCCTTGTCTTAGCATAGATAATTATTTATGTCTTCTTTACTGTGAAGTAGATTGAGCATTATTGAGAGAACCTTTCCCCCCAAGATAAACAAGGAAGGGGATAATGGATCCCCTGTCTCACCGCCCTAGTACAGTGAAAGAACCCTTTCCTAGATCTATTGATCATGATGTAATACCACAAATTAACTATTGATCTTCATATCAAGTCTGTCCATTATTCTACAAACCCAAATCTCCTCAGTGTTACCGGCAAGAAGTTTCAATTCATTCTGTCATAAGGTTTGACATGTCGATTTTAAGGACTACATTCCATCATCTTCTCTTCCTTTTAATCCCATATATGATCTCTTGAGCTAACAAATTTTTTTCGTTATCAACCTTCCATGAACAAACCCCCATTGATTTTAGAGATGAGCTTCGGAAGGATATGGGCTAATCTGGAGCTCATAATCATAGACATGATCTTACAAGAATAATTACTTAGACTGATTGGCCTGAACTCAGAAAAATACGAAGGACTCTTTCACCCTAGGAATTACAAGTAAACATGTGCTAGTATAAAACTTAGAAAGTCTAGAGCTACTGAAGAATGACTGTACCATAATAGTTAGGTCAAAATTTATAATTTCGAAGTAGCTTTAAAAGAATGCTCCTCCATATCCATCTGATCCAGGAGCACTGTTGGGATCCATGTAAAAAAATAGCTCTTTTAATTTTCTCTTCATCATGGATTGTTGTCAGAACATCATTATCTGCTTGAGTTACAATCTGATTAATGCACTGTGTAGGTGTTGAAGATGAGAAACTCCTTCTGTAAAAAAAAGCTTCTCAAAGTAGTTAATTGCTTCCCCTGCTTCCAGTAATCCAATCTCCATTCTAATTCTTGATTCTGTATATAGTTAGTTTTCTCCTTTTCACCTTTCACCTTGATAATGTCATGAATTTTTTTCCTGTTAGAATCTTCCTCTTCATGTCATTTACCAGAGAGATAGATATTTCCTATGACAAAGGAATAGATAACCTGATCTTCTTACTATAAAATTTAATGATCACAATGTTTAGAGAATTTGTCACCAATCGCTGATTTTGATCAAGTGTTGATTTTCTTTTGTTGCAACATAAATATCTCTTCATATATCTTATGACTAATCTTAATTTTCATATCGCCAAATTAAATTAGTTTAGACTATGGAGATTTCATGGACGGTCTAAGTGATGAATTAAAAAGAAACTTGTATGAGAAGTGCTATGACTACAAAATAGAATTAAAGACATGACGCAAGTAGAACCGCAAAATCAAGTTCTACTTTGTTAACTTAATTATTATCTTTTTATTGCTTTTCTATATTACCTTTTATATAGTCCAACTTCTATAAATGATAGCGTAGACATTCCATTAAAGTGATGATCATCTTCAAAATACGCTTCATACATATTTGTACCTTATTAAATTAAAATAAGTAAAATAATTACATATATCTTATAAAAATTTGATTGTTCGTCTTCGTAAGTTCATATGATAAAGATCCACATTGATAATGCATAAAAGCTTATACTTAATTATTATTTCATGTATATATCATTATTTAAAGTTTTATTTAATAATATTAATATTATTTTACAATATATATATATATATATATATATATATATATATTATATATTCCCTCTGTTCTAGTTTATGTGAACTTATTTTTTTTGGCCCGATCCAAAAAGAATAACCTCTTTTTAAATTTGGAAACAATTTAGTTTAAACTTCCAACTCTACCCTTAATGAGAAGCTTTTATAACCATACAAATACCATGAACCATTTTTAACTTGTTTAGGATTCTAAAAGTCTTTATTTTTTTTTAAACTTTGTGCACAGTCAAATACGTTCACATAAATTAAAACGAAGAGAGTAACTCAATAAACACGTGCGGAGAGACTAATTTTTGTTAAAATCTTTTAAAAACAGAAGCAAAATTTAAAAAGTAGCCCCAAGAAAGGGCTATTTCAAGAAATCAGTGGGAGAAGGATTGCCTCCAACAACGGGCATATGTTCGGACAGCAAAATAGGATGAGACATATACGGGCGACGTGTCAGCAAAACAATGAAAAGGAAAAGAAAAAGAAAAGGTCTCCCCGGGGATGCTCCGTTAAAGTTGGCGTTTGTCTTTCTCCAACTCCCTTACGCTAATGCCTTTCTTCTTTGCTTGACTTTCGATTTTCCGTTACCAAAAAGTCCTCCCAATGCGACGTCGTTGTCACTTCCACCTCCCCTCATTTACACATAAGGCCAAATTGAATATTTTAAATTCAAAGCAAGTAAGTCTCTTCGTATGTATTATTTCTCGTTCATCGCTGCAGAAAAAAAGTAATATCTTCATTTTGATATCACGTATTTACCATTTCGTTTAATATGGGCTTGAATGTGATTGTCCCCAATGCAGGATAATTTGTGTTGTTGATCGCGAATGCGAACCTTATTCACGCCGAGACCATGACTAATCAAAATGCTGACGCTTCCCAGGTAATAATCATTTTTTCAATATTCCATTACTTGAATTTTTATGGATATTATGATTCTTCTTTGATTTGGGTTAACTCTTGGCTTTCACATTTTTCTGTTTTCAGGTACAAGTGGGTAGTCAGCCACCTGCACCACCTTGGGCGAATGACCAAGCACAGTTGCATTCTGGGAATAAGGTAACTCTGTTTACAACTCTTAATACATTTCCACTCTTTGTGCTTAACGGTTCATATACTAGAGAAGACTCTATTTTCTTGTTTTGGATTTTCTCGATCAAAGTGATTATAAGCATAATTAGTCCTTGCTACTCGTTCAGTCGTTCTTTGCGGCAAAAAAGATACTTAGCTTTTATTCTAGTGTTTGCATAAAGCCTAGTCCATTTGATGGTAGCTCCCTTGCACAACAAAAAATGTAATGAGAGCAATCGGTGCATCTTCTAAGTTATTGTTCTATCATTATGTCACGGGCATTGCTTTTTATGAAAGAAAGAATTTCTTTTATAAGTCTGTATCAATTAACCATAGGGAGAATTGCTGCTTTTGTATCGGGCCTAAATAGCTTTTACTTCACTTTATAATGTTCTTATTACTAATATTCAACCACTGGTAGTAGAATTATAGTTGATATACCTTGTATGGATGACAACAACTGGATTCGTTGGATTTTTTTTTTTTTTTTTGATGAAGTTAAATTTATTGAAATAAAAATTCTCTTGGCAGGTTTACAAGAGTGGCCCTCTATTTTTGTCATCAAAAGGTCAGTCTTCCATCTTCTATGCTGAATTTTGGCATAAACTTAGGAAATGGTCTTGATCTCTCCTCTCTTCTTCTTGCGTCTAGTTTTTCCTTATGATTTAAAAGTCATATTCTTCATTTGTCTCTTGCTCTCTGATGCTAAAATGTTAAATTTTGTCTATATAGTTAAAATCTAAAACATATTATGGGGTTTGTCTCTTGGCATCCAATTGAGTTGGAGTTAGAATGCAAGGTGAAAGGGTGCTGTTGAGGGTTGTGGATAGTGGATAATTCCTATGTTTCAGCTCTATATCTGAAAGCTTCCGTAAGTATTCATATTTTTGAGAGACTAACACACTTATATAGCATTTGAATACACATATTTTTCTATAATTGGTTGATCTGGGCACTTTTCAAAGAGACATCGTATCTCTGTTTCTATTATTAAAAAATTGTAAAAGGGCAAAATATACCCTAGTACTATCAGAAAATGTTTAAATTTACCCATCGTTATACTTTGAGTCCAAATATATCCCGTCGTTATATTATTGGTTCAAATATACCCCTTTTCCGTTAAAGTTTGTCCAAAGTGGACATTCAATCATATGTGACACTGACATTTGATGAGGTGGATGCCACATGGCTTGCCATCTCAGTGCTCCTAGCTATTTTTTCCCTCCCTTCTATTTTTTTTCCACCACTAAAATTTTCTTTCCCTCCAGCACTATTGTCACCATTACCGCTACCATGAAAAATATTGTATTTCAAATTGTAGTCTTTTATGTATGGATTATGGACGTTGAGGTGGCATGCCATGTGGCAATAGTGTCACGTAGGATTGGATGTCTACCTTGGACAAATTTAACAGAAGAGGGGCAGAAGAAGGGTATATTTGAACCAATAGTACTACTAGTATATTTAAACCCAAAATATAACGAAGGGTATATTTAAACCTTTTCTCATAGTACGGGGGTATATTTGGCCCTTCGCCGTTAAACAAATTAAGAAAAAAAGATGGATTGAACCCAGTGCTGCAAACTAAATGGAGTCCGTAAAAATGGGGCAATAGATGAAGCAGGAAAATTTAGAGGGTTAATGATCTCTGTCTTAAATATATGGACTTCTGAATTTGCTTGCTTTACAGCCTTCACTTTGTTTTACTGCTTGTGAGGTGTACGATCTACTCTTGGCTGCACAAATAACATGGTCTTGCTACCTTTTTATTTGACACAACCTACTATGGTGACCCATAATAACGCTTTCAGTCAAGTTTCATCAACAAAAAGTGAAAATAAAAGAAAAAGGAACCATGATAAGTTCAGTTTCTGTTGTTCTTCCTTGAGAACCAAAAGAAAGCATCTTCCACAAGAAGGTCTTTGTATTTAAAGGCATACTTGAAGTCTACCCTCTTGTAGTAATAGTTTTGAGTGATATATTTGTTGACAACAAGAAATGGTAGTGCCATATATATCATTTATTTTGATATATATTATTTTGATTTATCTACAGATACGTTCAGCTGTATATCATTTAATGCAGATTCCTCTTTTACTTTTGAGGATGGCGTCTCAGTTCTTTTCTCATTAGCTAAAATATCATTGTTATTTTATTTTTCTGCATGCGGTCTTATTAAATATCTTTGGACTATAAAACCTTCTTTTTCATTGTTTTTATATTTCCACATTTCTTTTTTCTTTATTGACAAGCAAAGTATTTATATTTCATTAAGTTGTATTTCTAGATAGATATCTGCTTTTGTGTTTCCTGTCTTATGCTTTCTTTTGTTCTATATGATTTAAAGTCTTGTATCACATTGTTTCAAGGGAGTACTTTGTAATGTTTATGCTTAAAATATGTGTCACGAGGTTCATGTGAATGTATATTTGATAATTAGGTTTATGGGAACATTGAAAAATGTTTTATATTTTTATTAGAAAGCAAGAAAAGTAAGAGAGATTTTTCATTATCATAAAATTAGATGTTTCTGATTTCTTTTGCAATAGGAATTGGTTGGACATCATGGAAGAAGAGGTGGTTCACTCTAACAGAAAACTCGTTGGTCTTTTATAGAAGTGATCCAGTGAGTTTCCTCTCTTACAACTGTACCATGATTGTTTGTTACTACTATGCTCCAGACTCTGTTGGTTACTAGCTGACTTTGCACGTATAAGGCATTACCCATTTGTAATCCATACCATAATTGTTTTAGTAAGTTTTCTGGATCACTTCTTTTATACCAATTCATTGTGGGAAGGAATCTGAATTTGAACTCTTTATATGTATATATTACATGGGTTAATAGTTAGAAAATTATTAGTATGGGGTTGTTTCCCTGTATGAAGCTATATAGAAGGTTCATAAAGACAAAATATTCCAAAAAAATAAAAAAGAAAAACTAAAAAGGAAAAAAGAAAAGTAGCAAAGTGAATTGGACGGCTAGGTTTGTAATTCTTTAGGCACCAGAACAACTACAAATAATCTGATTAAACCTGAATATCGAGTTTTGCTTACCCTGTGTGGTTTGCAGGCTATTATACAGGGAGAGGTTTACCCAGTGCGCACCAAGTGTAGCGGCTGCGGGTTTCCCTCTTATCAAAACAATATCGAGTTTTGCCAGTTTGAAGCTCTTCCTTTTTCTGTTTCCTATATGCACAACTGGCCCACCAGAAGCAAATTGGTTATTGTCTGTCAAAGAAATACCTTCTACATGTCCCATATACTCCTAGTTGTTCAGGAAATATTCAAACAGATGGCAGTTATTAACTTGTTATCATATAAGCCAAAAACAAAATGCAATCGTTGTTGTCTTTTAAAAGATTCTTACACTAGTGTATTATGCCATTTTGGTTCTGATGTTCTTACATACATTTTTTGTTTGAAAAACTTGCTCTGTCATAATCACGACATATTGCTATTGAGTGCACAGAAATGCAACCTTTCTTTACTTCTGCATCGAGATTTCCCCTATTTAGTTGATTTCTACTACCAAATTATGAGAAAGTTCAGGCAGTGCCAGCCCTCTATTTGGTCAACATTACCATTTGACTTCTGTTGCTGATGGCTAATATGTTATGATGCAATCGATGGGTAAAATCTTTTTGGTGCTTAGAGTGAGAACCATGATTCTTGTACTAGTGATGTTGCCATGGCCTGAAAGCATCTTCTATCTCCACTGGTGGCATCTATCTTAGCTAAAACTTTGTGTTAATTATACAATCGTTACTCTTTATATCTTCTATCTGAGAACGAGGTCTTGACCTGCTCTAATATCCATGTTGTTTTTAGCGAGTTAATTTGGTCAAAGATTGGAAAAATATATGATCCAGAAGTTTAACACATAATCTGCCACACTTGATAATGAAATCTGTATGCCTGCTAAGAAGATTGAACAAGCAGCCTCTATATGAACTAGTGAAGTTTGAATCTCATTTTAAAGAGTATATGGTTACGGTACAATAGCTTTTCCCTTCTTTTTTTGTTACATCATTTTTTCTTTAATGTGGGATCTGACAAGTGTGTTCTTTTCAACCTATGTCAAAGGTAGGTAAGCCGGTTTCTATTACTATATTTTAAGGATGCTGCCAGGTAGAAGAAATTCCTTCTCCCGAGTCTTCTTCTTCTTTTTAATTTGTCATGTAATTTATATGGGTCTTCCAAGCTTCAGAGTAATCCAGCTAACCTACTATTGTACTGTTTACCTAAGAGCTGATTCCCCATTGAATGTTTATTGATCACCTTTCCTCTTCTTGAGAAGATATCACAGTCGAAGGGCTTAATGTGAATAATCGAGTAGTTAAATGGTTTCAGAAACGCCTCACTTGCAATTTAATTATGTAAAATCCTCCGAAATTTTCTAGGTTCATTTAAAGAACAAAAAGTTAAAATTGAGCTTATAAATGTTTTGCCTCATATAGTTTCTTGACATGGGGTTAAACTAATATAGAAATCTACAGTTGATTTGCCTCATTCAGGCGTAAAATTTGCCATTTACTCATGAAAATCCCCATTGGCTACACAAAATCACAGAGACCAGATTCTTGATACATTTGTATTACTCTGTTCAATTTCTTGCTTCGACTTTGTAGTAGTATCAGTTGTTCCACAAATCCTATTTGTTAGTGTTCATCTTATGCACCAAAATGCAATATCTTCACTGGTGACGAATTTGTTGATTTATTAGAAATTATTCTGTGTTACTTCATCTCTTTGGCTGATTCTTTTCAGAATGCTGCTTCGCAAAAGGAAGGCGAAGTGAATTTAACCCTTGGAGGTATTGATCTCAACAGTTCAGGCAGGTTGGCTTATTATTTCTTGCTATGATTCATATAGTTACTAGTGTGGCTTTCTTTTGTCAAGTAACACTTGATGCTATTTTTCCTCTGATTTTCAGCGTGGTTGTCAAAGAAGATAAAAAACTGTTGACTATGCACTTTCCTGATGGCCGTGATGGACGATCTGTCACACTTAAGGTGCCAATATTTTTGGTTGCTTCTTTTTAGCTTTATTAATGTTTTCATATTCCTGTTAAACTTTGATATTCGTTCTTTCATGCTGATTATTCATGCAAATAAAATTTGCTCTATTTGCGGTCTAGGAAGGGAAAGGAAAGACAGAAAACATGCGCTTACGCGCTTGCCATTCATGTGTGCTTTCGGTCCGGAGTTGCGGTGGTACTTCCCATTCTCGTTCTTGACTTTTAGCTGCATTACTATTTAGGGTGTTAAATTTAGCCCACAAAAAGTGGGCAAGCCTAAGGAGGGGTAGAGGTAGATCGAGGAAGAATTGGGGAGAGGTGAGGTCCAGCTCACCGAGGACATGACCCTAGATAGGAGAGAATGAAGGTCGAGGATTAATGTAGAAGGTTAGTAGGTAGTCGAGCGATTTCTCTGGGAGATCATGGTTCTAGTTTAGAGCACTTCATCTGGTCCCTCTTCTCTTTATCAATATTTTTGTTATTATTATATTATTATATTATTCTCCAGATTTATTACTATTATTGTTTCTTTTACTTTGGTTATCTTTACTATTTTGCTGTCAATACTTTTTTACCCATGTATTTTTTTAACCTGTTCCAAAAATATTTTTCTTGAGCAGAGGGTCTAATGAAAATAACCTCTTTACCTCTCACAAGGTAGGGGTAAGGTTTGTATACACCCTACTGTATGAGGTGAAATTGGTTAGCGACAGTTGGATGAAGCACACGTGTAACTGGAGACCGGTAATATGTGAGTCAGCTAATAGTTGACATCGGATACAAACATGAGTTCGGTACTGTGTAAATTTCGAAGGCATGGGAACCAATAACAAAGATTTGAAAGGAAGATATCGGTTGAGAAAGGCAGCATTCAATGCGCAGCCGTTACAAAGAATCTCTGTATTAATAGCCAATCGTTATGCAGCCATCAATCGCGGTGTTATTCTCATTCGAGATGAGCTTGATTTGGGGATCTTGTCTCCCTAAATAGAGCTATAAATAGGAGAATTGGTATCCATTGTAAGGCACGAAAAATCATCTAAACTTAAACACTGTAACTTGCTATCATTTTATAAAAATACATGCTTTCTTTTGTTCCTAACATTGTTCTTATTATCGTTTCCGAAGAGGCTCGTCATACAACCAGGCTTGTATTTTCTTTAAGTTATTTTGTAATCTTATTTTTGTTCTTACTTATTTCATATTTCTGGATCAAATTAATTCACGTGTCTATAAACCACGTTAGAAATTCAACTGTATCGTTTTACGGGTAAACAGTTTGGCGCCATGAACCTTTTGAGCGTTTCTTCCATTTTGGCTCTCTTTTCCTTGGCGGCATTAGCCTCTTCGGTTTTCAACCGTAAGTCTGCTTCCTAGTTGTTGATTTGCTCCATAAAAGCAGACTCACGCTCGGCCGCAGCAGTGATGACGTCATGCAATTCAACCCACTTGGCCTTTGCCTCCTTATGATCTTCATGTAATTGAGAGGCTTCTTTGTTGTGGGCCATTCTATGTTGATCGGATTGCTCTAATCAAGCTTCGAGCTCGCCTATTTAAGCAACTTTTGCTTCTAACACCGGGAGGAGCTCGGCAAGTTGATTCAGTTCGGCCAAAAGTTGATTTCGTTCCGTAGTTAGTTCATCTTTATCCAAAATCAACTTTTGCAGGCCCTCGGAAGCAATGAGGTTACTCTAAAGAGGTTAAAGCTAAGGTTATTAAGGCAAAGTCTAACAAATAAAAAGGGAAGAGAAAAAGGTTAGATTGATACCCGAGCCGAATAGTGCATGCGGTTGTTTATGAGACACTCAGCAGAAAGAGAGTCCTTTTTCTCCAATCTTTTTCTGTGGCTAATGACTTCAGGTAGTTGGCAACCTCCACCGGCTTGGAAAGTATGTGGTACTCATTCGAAACTGTGAGAATGATACTCCGTTTTCCATTTGTTTTGAGTGTGTATCGGGTAAGTGTTCCCCAAATTTTCATGGTCGGATGACTGTGGGGAAGGAACGTCTTCTACCTGTTCGGATGGGGCCGGTGGAGAGGTGGCAGCTGGTGTAGAAGGTGTTGCAGTAGCAGCTAGCTCAGAAGTTGAAAGCGGAGGTACCTCTGGGGTAGAGCCCCTCTAAACGAAAACGTCAACAGGAGCCCGAAAGCGAGACTCAGCATTTTCAACGATTTCCATTCCCGTGAAGAGTCCTTGAACTTCTTCCGGGAGTGGTATTTGAAGCTCTCTCGGCTGAGCATCCGGTTGAGCTGATGAAGATCTTTTTCTTCTTTGAAGAGGAGCCGCTTCATCATCGGTTCCTTCATCATCAAGGACCACTGTGACTGGTCTGGTTGGTGCTTCTTTTGTTGAAGTCTTCTCCCGAGTCCCAGCCGTGGAGGTACGTTTTCTTTTGGGTTTCTTGTTCTTGGGTTGGGGACTCCGGGAGGAGGCACCTTCACCGGAAGCAAGAGCGGCTTCACGAGCCTTCTTCCGGTTGAGGACATTTTGTAATTGGTGGTGGGCTTCCTCTAGGTTATCGGAAACCTCAATGGCGGGGCAAATGGAAGGTCCTTTCGGAAGGCTTATGTATTGCAAAAAAGAGTCAATAAATTGATTCTAAGTCATGTTGAAAGTTTGAAAGGGAAAAAGAAAGAATTTTTACTTACCGTGGTTTTTGTCTTACTACCCAAATCTAGGGGCCATTTCCTTCCACCTTCGAGAGTCCAGTGTGGAAATATCTAGAATTGTTTGCACCTATTGGGCCAGGTTTTGACCGATGGTGGTTCCCAATGGGTAGCTGGAGTAGGAAAAATAAAAATTAGCAAAGAAAGAAGCTCTTTTTAATGCGATAAGGAAAAGATATTCGAAGACTTACGAGTAAAATTTCAAGATTCAGGAATGACAGGTGCTGTTGTCGGAAGAATGTCCCTGGTTGCGATGATAACAAACCGTTCTATCCAGCCACGATCGTTGTCATCATCAACACTGGTAAGAAGGGCGTGGTGGTTGCGTTTGCTGAGCTTTAGCACACCTCCTCGGAAGATCTTTGGAGAATAGAGGTTGATCAAGTGTGCGAGAGTTAGGGTTTCCCCGGTCTTGGAGCACAGCTTGCGAAGGCAAGCCACGGTACGCCATACCGATGGGCCTGCTTAAGCCAAACAGATTTGGTAACAATGGCAGAATTCTAAAATTATGGGGTCAATTTCTTGACCCAATTCCAAAGTGAAAGTGTATGTATAAACATGCATGAACCCTGGTTTGGAGAAGGTTATCCTTTCCACTTCATTAGGGCGAAAATTTCAATGTTATTCCAATCGCAATCTTCCTTCACGACGGGAATGCTAGAAAGACGAATGGAAGAAGGATACCTGCGAACTGGCCAATATCTGTCGCTTTTGGGATTAACAGGTTCTTTTTGGACTTGAAGGTCTGCCTGGGTGTTGAGTTGAAGGGGTATGATGGTATTAACGGTGGGAGGTTCGGATTCGACATCAACTTCCTTTGTTTTGCTCTTTTTAGGGCCAATACCGAAGTGAAGGCCGGAGTTTCCGAGGACAGCGGTATTAGAAGACATGATGGTAAGAAATTTGAGTAAGAAACTTTTACTGAGAAGAATGGGAATTTGCAGTAGGGTTCTAAGGAAATTCGAAGAAGAAGAGGAGTTTGTAAAAGTGAAAAGTAAAATTAAAGTGTAGTGGAGAAGCTTATAGTTGAAAACTGGCGAAAATTTTGCCAAATCACGGGGTAACACGTGTTCGGGTCATTAAATGCGAAGAGACGTGCGTCCTTTCAAGTGTCAGAAACTATTCAGAAACTTACCCGCTAAGGAAAGAAGTTTTATCTACTTCCCGGTAACACTAAAGTATTGTAACCGAAAAGTAGATGGACTATCTGTATGAGGTAAAATTGGTTAGAGACTGGTGGATGAATGACAAGGTGACACGTCTAACTGGAGACAGGTAATATATGAGTCAGCTAATAGTTGACATCGGATACAAACATGAGTTCGGTACTGTGTAAATTCCGAAGGCATGGGAACCGATAACAAAGATTTGAAAGGAAGATATCGGTTGAGAAAGACAGCATTCAATGAGCAGTCGTTATAAAAAATTTCTGTATTAATAGTCAATCGTTATGCAACCATCAATGGCGATTTTATTCTCATTCAAGGGGAGCTTGATTTGGGTATCTTGTCTCCCTAAATAGAGCTATAAATAGGAGAATTAGTATAGCTCGTAAGGCACGAAAAATCATCTCTTCTCAAAGGCTGTAACTTGCTATCATTTTATAAAAATACCTGCTTTCTTTTGTTCCTAACATTGTTCTTATTAGCTTTCGAAGAGGTTCGTCATACATCCACGCTTGTATTTCCTTTAAGTTATTTTATAATCTTATTTTTGTTCTTACTTATTTCATATTTTTGGATAAAATGAATTCACGTGTTTATAAACCACGTTACAAATTCAACTGTAGCATTTTACGGGTAAACACCCACCCACCCCAGACCCCATGTGGAAACACACTGGATTTGTTGTTGTTGTTGTTGTTGTAAAAAGCGTAACTCGCTCAATCTAGTCTAAGTTGGCTAGGAATATAATTGACGGATCAGTTAAGACACAACCCAAATTTAACCAACGAAAGGTTGGATCAATTCAGGCTAATAAGATAGTCCAAATTGACCCAGAAGAAAACTTGTATAAAATGAAATCCTTTATGTTCGTCTGTTACGTATGTTTCTCTCCTTACACATTAACACACTTTCTCTATATAAAGGAAAAGTTGGTTTGGATTAGAACAAATTATTTAAAAAAATAGATAATGGTTGAGTTGGGAAGGCTGGGCTATAACCCATTATTTAGCCTAAAGTGATCCAATCTGTTAAGTAGTTAGTCATGTATAGTGTCCCATATCGGGAAGTAGATACCTATTATTATGTAATCACTGTATATAAATAGGGTTGTACAACACTTTAATTAAAAAAATAATATTTTCTCTTATGCATTCTCACATGGTATTAGAGCATTAGTGAGAAATTTATCGTTGTGCATCATTCGAGCGACTTCCGGGAAGAAAGACCTCGTCGCCGTGCAATTTTCCGGCGACTTAGGAGGCTGTTTGCAACAAAATCCTTTTTCCTTAGTGTTGTGCAAAATCCAACACCACCCCAAGGTCCCTAAGACAGAGGCGACCAAACCCAAGAAAAAATCTTCGGAAAAGGACCGTCTGCACGCCCTCACGCGTCGGTCAGAGAAGGGTTTCCGCCGGTGCGTCTGTCCCACGCGCCGACGCATGTACCTATTTCCGGCCATTGTTTGGCCGACCTTCTTCAGGACAGCCTGATCGCGAGGCTTTTCCGAGCCTACCCATCAAGGTTACATCAGATTTCGACGACTTTTTTATTTTCCGGCGAGCTACAGTGTTCCGGCCATTTTTTGGAAAAGTTTCTTCAGGTCAACCTTATCTTCTAGTAATTCCGACCAGGCCCATACTGTTTTCTTTTTATTCCGAGCACTTTGAGATTTTTCCGGCGTGAACACTGAGTTTTCCGGCGAAAACAGTAATTCCCAGAAAATTTCTGCTTTTTCCGGCACAATATTATAATGGCATTCGTATCAGAAGCCTTTAACTCACAATCCGTTGTGGATCCAATGCATTGAATCCAATCCAGATGGTTTTATTACCGGATTATAATGAGTTCCTTCAGTACAAAGCATGTAAACAGACATCTTCGGGAATATCTTCCATTGTTCAAACAGATAGTAGCGTGACTTGTGTCTCCCAATCTTCAACCTCTGAGTCTTGGGTCATTGATTCCGGTGCATCTAATCATATTTCTGGTAACAAATCTCTTTTCACTAGTATTTCGTATTCTCAATCTCTTCCAACAGTCACAATGGCCAATGGGTCTCAAACCATGGCAACTGCAATAGGTCAAGCAAGCCACTTCCTTACTTTTAGATTCAGTTCTTTATGTTCCCAATAGTCCTTTTAATCTCATAGCCGTTAGTCACTTAGCCAAATCACTTAAATGCGCTGTTTTATTTCTTGATGACCTTGTTTTTATACAGGAACGCAGTACGGGGCGAATCATTGGTACCAGACGTGAATCATATGGACTTTATTACCTTATCCTTGCAAAATCACATGTACTCACATCTTGTCTTCCTTCAATAACTTGTCTTGTTACCGATTCACCAGATTTATTACATAAACGGTTGGGACATCCCAGTTTGTCAAAACTTTAGAAAATGGTACCTGGTTTATCTCACTTGTCTACTCTAGAGTGTGAGTCATGTCACCTCGGTAAGCATACCCGCTCCCATTTCCCTCGGCGTCTTGATAATCGAGCAGAGTTACCTTTTACTTTAGTCCATTCAGATATTTGGTGTCCTAGTCGAGTCAGTTCTACCTTGGGATTCCGCTACTTTGTCAGTTTCATTGATGATTATTCTAGGTGCACTTGGATATTTTTGATGAAAAATCGGTCTGAGTTGTTTTCTATTTTCCAGACCTTCCACGCTGAAATTCAAAATCAATTTGGGGTTTCTATCCGCACATTTCGTAGTGATAATGCCCTAGAGTATTTGTCTTCCCCATTTCAGCAGTTTATGAACTCTCATGGGATTATGCATCAAAAATCTTGTCCATACACATCTCAACAAAATGGGGTAGCTGAAAGAAAGAATAGACATCTTATTGAAACTGCTCGTACCCTACTCATACAATCTCATGCTCCGTTGCGTTTTTGGGGGGATGCAGTTCTTACGTCTTGCTATCTTATTAATCATATGTCATCTTCAGCTATCCAGAATCAAGCTCCATTCTCTGACCTGTTTCCCCAGTTACCTTTGTTCTCTCTTCCATCCCGTGTCTTTGGAAGCACGTGTTTTGTTCATAATCTTACTCCAGCAAAAGATAAGTTAGCTCCTCGTGCTCTTAAGTGCGTATTTCTGGTTTACTCGAGAACGCAAAAGAGGTATCGATGCTATTCTCCTGACCTCCAGTGGTACCTTATGTCTGCTGATGTTACCTTCTTTGAAACCCAATCATACTTCACAGGTCCAGGTAATCACTTAGATATTTCTGAGGTACTACCAGTTTCATCTTTTGGAGATGCAGTCACTATATCCCATTCATCTTCTTCTACAACTCCAGCTCCACCACCTACCACTCTAGTTGCAGCTCCACCACTTATAGCTCCAGTTCCACCACCTAGTCCAGCTCAACCTTCTGCAGCTCCACCACTCTTGACTTACAATTGTCGTCCACGTCCAGCATCAGGCCCAGGTGATTCACGTCCTGCCTCAGATTCTGCACCTACTGCGGATTTGTCTCCTCTTAGTCAACCAATTGCACTCCGTAAAGGTGTACGATCCACACTTAATCCCAATCCCCATTATGTCGGTTTAAGTTATCATCGTCTGTCATCACCTCATTATGCTTTTATATCATCTTTGTCCATTGTTTCTATCCCTAAGTCTACAGGTGAGGCACTATCTCATCAAGGATGGCGACATGCTATGATTGAGGAGATGTCTGCTTTACATGCGAGTGGCATTTGGGAGCTTGTTCCTCTTCCTTCATGTAAGTCTACTGTTGGTTGTCGTTGGGTTTATGCGGTCAAAGTCGGCCCGGATGGCCAGGTTGATCGGCTTAAGGCTCGTCTTGTTGCAAAAGGATACACTTAGATTTTTGGGCTTGATTATAGTGACACTTTCTCTCCCGTGGCAAAAGTAGCATTTGTTCGTCTCATTTTGTCCATGGCTATTGTACGTCATTGGCCTCTTTCTAAGTTAGACATTAAGAATGCTTTTCAGCACTATATGGTTTTCTCAGTTATAGGTGACTATATGGTTTGAAACAGTCCCCTTGAGCGTGGTTTGGTAAGTTCAGCACAGTTATTCAGGAGTTCGGCATGACTCATAGTGAAGCTGATCACTCTGTGTTTTATCGACATTCTGCTTTTAATCTGTGTATTTATCTGGTGGTTTATGTTGATGATATTGTTATTACTGGCAATGATCAGGATGATATTACTAATCTGAAGCAACATCTCTTTTAGCACTTTCAGATTAAGGATTTGGGCAGATTGAAGTATTTTCTAGGTATTGAGGTTGTTAAGTCTAGCTCAGGTATTGTTATTTCACAGCGGAAGTATGCCTTAGACATTCTTGATGAGACTGGAATGATGGGCTGCAGACGTGTTGACACTCCTATGGATCCGAATGCTAAGCTTTTGCCTGGAAAGGGGGAGTCTCTTAGAGATCCTACGAGATATAGGAGGTTGGTTGGCAAATTGAATTACCTCACAGTGACTAGACCTGACATTGCTTTTCCGGTAAGTGTTGCAAGTCAGTTTATGGATTCTCCCTGTGATAGTCACTGGGATGCAGTTATTCGCATTCTTCGGTATATAAAGTCAGCTCCAAGCAAAGGGTTACTATTCGAGGATCGAGGTCACGAGCAGATTGTTGGGTACACAGATGCTGATTGGGCAGGATCACCTTCTAATAGACGTTCTACGTCTGGATATTGTGTTCTAGTAGGAGGTAATTTGGTCTCTTGGAAGAGGAAGAAACAGAATGTAGTTGCTCGGTCTAGCGCTGAAGCCAAATATCGGGCCATGGCTATGGCAGCGTGTGAGCTAGTTTGGGTCAAGCAGTTGCTCAAGGAGTT